>BQKN01045414.1:0-15493 GCA_022839385.1 Asparagus kiusianus
TTAAAAATTAGAATTTGATTATAGATAAGGTAGTTCAAACTATAAAGTGGTATATTTGTCTAAAAAAGATTTTCCGAACTCGTGCTTTTAAAGGGAGTATGATAAGTAAGCTTTATCAAGTTTTATTGACGCTTTAGCAGGCGATGGAGAAGATGGCTAGGAAGCAGTTCAAAGGACTGTTCGATAAGAAACCAGGAGAAATTTCTGAAGTGGGAACAGAATCAGGAGAAAGCCAGGCTCCTGTCGAGCAGAACCAAGAAGCTGGCGGGTTAAGGCGGCGTAAAGGCGGAGCACAACTAGACAGAGGTGAAACACTTGATTTTGAAGAAAAAAAGGGAGGGTTGTTTGCTGGCCTCTGGCCCTCCGGCAGAAGAATCTTTACGGCTCTTGGATTGAACAAGTGCACGATATTGTGATGCTGATGGCTGCGTGAATGATGGAGGAAAAAGTGAGAGTGAAAAAAAAAGAAGGTTTACTCTTTGTAACAGGCTGCGAGGTTGACGTTAATATGCCTAAAGCAAGGAGGGGTAATAAATCGCTACTTTTGTTGAGAATAGACCAATTTCAGCTCGCCACAAGAGACCATATGCATGTAGAATCATGCGGAGATCAGGAAACGCAAATGTCCTCACGATCAGCTTGGAAAGTGCAGTTCGCGGAGATTCATTAGTTTCAGAGTGGTCCATCTCTTGTTGATGTGGTTTGCATTGTCAAGCCTTTGGGCGTCGCGTGATCGAATTTGGAACTATATGTTTTATTTATTCTGGAGCTTTGTTTTCCACTTCATTGCCTAAGCAAAATGAAAAAAAGTGTTCGTATAGTGTTTTGGGTTTTTTTCTTCTCTTTTTTGGGTCGTGGGCCCCGGTGGGGGGGGGGAGGGGGGCGGCAATTAAAATATATGGTTTTCTCAGGAGCTTAATAGGCATGACAGTACGAGGAAATATTTGTTTACCCTTGTTGTGGAGTTGCTAGTTTTCAAATATATTCAAGCAGTCAATGCTGGGGGGAAAACTTAAAAATCATAAAGGACTTGTCAAATGCGATTTTTATTTAAAAAAAGGATGACTGAGGAAGGAGTTACCATCTATAAGGATGCATCGAATATAATTAACATTATTGCAATAGGTACATGGAACCACTGTGTAAATCTAGAGAAAATTGGACCGTGTACAACGTAATCATTATAGTATACATAACTCAAATCTTTCTAACTACATGTAGAAGACGTTGGATTGGCATCCTTGCAATAGATAACCAGGTTGAAATGTACGATTGCAATCATTTATCATGTATAGATGATTATATCTGTTTTGCACTCAACAAGAATAATCACAACCATCCATTAAATACTTGACAAGTAAGATTAATGTTGTGGTTGCTCCATTTTTTTTTTAAACAAGGGAGATCCAGATCCTCATAAATAACCGTAATTTCAAATAATTTCTTTATGGTAGATAGAATCTAAATTCGGTAATAATGGAAATATATACACACATGAAAAAAAGGAATGATCAAACACATCCACATATAAATCTAGATCCGACATTGACATGTAATAATAAAACATTAACAGGGAAACCTCAACGTTCACCGGCGGCAATTTAAACACAAAACTGCTCCTAAACACGAAAATCCCAACACCACGGCCGACAATCGGTACAATAAGCACCCCAACGTTAAATGATATGACCACGGGCATCACCAAATAAGAGAGCCCGATTCTCAAAACTACCAACGCCGTCGACATCAGCTCCCTATGTATTCCTTGTTGTGGACGAGCGATGGGAACGTAAGAGCAGCACTCGACGAGGAAGGAAGTGAGGAAGATGAGTGGGAGAGAGAAGGTACATACGAACACCGCGGTGTCCAGTAAAAAATAATAATAATAATAATAATCATAGCAGTAGTAGGAGTAGTAGGTACTTTATTGTCACCAAACTTTATCATTATCCTTGTATATAAGTTTGGGCATCAGTTCTATATGGAACAGAACAGAGATAAAGCGTTTTATTATGTCCATGTATATGTGAAAAACAAAAACAAAAAAACATTGTTCTTTTTAGGAACTTTAAATATTATCGGTAGATATTTCCATAAAAGGTAGAATCAATTTTATTTGTTCCCGACCATCTCAAGTGCAAAGGGGCAAAAAAAAAAAAAGAATTTTAAATAAAAAAGAGAGAGAGATTACTCAGCACATTATGTCAAAATGATTTTTTTTTTTGTAAATGCATGATGCCCGTCTCAAAAGGAAAGGCATGATATACTGTTGGTCTCATGATGCAAAAACAGGAAAAAAGAAACATTTGACAATATTGAAAAATCTCTCAAAAAAGAAAGTGAAAAAAAGAAACAAGAAAAAAGGAGAAATAAAAAAAAAGAATAGGTTATTTGTATATATACCCCTTACATCATAGGTATTTGTAGAACTAACCTCCAAATCTTAGTATTTGCAAAACTACCCCTCAAATCTTTAACTTTGACAAAAAAAAATGCCCCTAGAATCACGTCACTTGATGAGTATAAAATTGACTATTTTGTTCATAACTTTTACATTGCAGTTGTAAATTAGCCTATTAAAGTTGATGATTGATAGATCTTAGGGCATTTTTTTTTTCAAATTTGCTTATTTAATGGTAGTTTTGCAAATATTAAGATTTAGAGGGTAGTTTTACAAATATCCATGATTTAAGGGATATCTATGACAATAGGCAAAAAAGTTTTTTTTTCCTTTTTTCGGTTTGGTTTGGTTTGGTGAGGGAAATTTCCTACAATTTTTCAAACCATGGGTATCAAACTCTTTGAGTATGGATTCTTAAAAAAACGAACCTATGACTTTGAAATACGAGCTTTCCAACTTAACTAGATCCTCGTAGGCCTGAAACAAAATAGCATCATTCCCCTAGGCCCCGTTTGGCAAAGGGTTAATGAAGAGGGGTTAAAGAGAAGGATTAATGTACTTAGCCCATTTGATAATCCGAAGGACTAAATTATTAACCCGTTAAATAAGTTTTATTTTAGCCCTTATGATCAGTTTTAGTGTTTGAGAATAACAATGATTTTGACTATTTTCTTTATAATTAGAAGGGTTAACTCTTATTCCATCTAAATAGGAGTATTAGTAAACCCCTCATTTTGAGGGGTTAACTCATTTTAACCCCTCTAGAGGGGTTAAATTAACCCTTATATATTTTTTATGTTTGGCAAATTATGAAGGGTTAACTCATTTTAACCCTTATATAGATTTGTTGTGTTTGGCAGGTTAAGAAGGGGTTAAGTCTCCTTAACCCCTCACTTAACCTTTTGCCAAACGGTACCCTAGTGAACAAAAGTAATATATGCCCAACAACATTTCAGCCCAATCTAGCCGACATAAAATAATCGCGTTATCTGAAAATGCAATATTATGAGTTGAAAGGCCTTTTTACGCAAAATCCTCTAAAAATTTCGGAGACCGGCGAGAGGGGTTTGTTCAAAAAGTTGAGTCCTCTTCCTCAAAATCTTCTTAATATTCGAGCTTTTGACGACGTGGGTTTTGCTCTATTCGTTCAGGTAGGAAAGTCTTCCCCTTTAATTTCGTGCGCGATCTCTTTGATCCGATCGAATTAACTTCACAAATTAGTTCCCTTTGACTAATCTTGAAATGGGTTTTTGTTAATTTATCTATTTGATTACTTTTTCGAGGTCTAATTATGCTGGGTCGTGTAATAAGTCAATGTTGTTGAGGTTGTAGTTGTTTGTTTTTACTGTAAATTTTCAGGTGGTGATGATGATCGAAGCTTGATTTTTGATCTTGATTGATTTGTGAAAGATGGTGTTAGTTCTAGCATTAGGTGATCTCCACATCCCTCATAGGGCCGCTGATCTGCCTGCCAAGTTCAAGTCAATGCTCGTCCCTGGAAAGATTCAACACATAATTTGTACTGGAAATCTATGCATTAAGGTACTTACGGAGTCTTGCGTATTATATTTTGATAATGCCTACTTGTAGATTGTTTGATCAGTAATTTATTGTTGATTGGTTTTTTGATTTGCTGAGTATGACTCTGATACCAATTATTGAGTTGAGAAGAGTTGTGGACACTAAGAAATATTTTGTTATTATTATTTTTTAGTAATACAACTCTCTATGCTCTCCCCAATACAACACTCTTTACTATAAGCTACTACATTACTATACTCATTTACAACACACTACTCTTTCTCTTATTCTTTCTCCCTCTCTTTATTTCTTTCTTTGTTTTCCTCTCTTGATTCCGGAATGTATTACAACTAAGCTTGAGGGGATTTATATAGACTAAGCTATATATGGTTATCGTACACTATATTAGGGTAGCTGGTTACTATATGGTTGGTGACTTGGTAGGCGAAGCTCTTGGTAGATGAGAGAGAAGTGATGCTGATTTTAACACTCCCTTAGCGACAACTTCTTTATCCATGAGTCTAAGAGCCGTAATCTCTTTTTCAATGCTTGAATATCTTCTCTCATTGTTTGTCTCCATTCTTTGCTCATGTATGCCTCTTTGAAGGTAGACGTTATAACTGATTACTTCGAAGAAATATACGGGAGTGAAGAACGGAAAGCTCGTCAACATGGATTATACTAGGAATTTTCATTCTTCACCCCGTATGCTTCTTTGAAGAAATCGGCTACAATAAATATTAGATCATCGATTCTGGGTGTTCCAATCACATGATGGGAGGTAAGTTAAAGCTCATCAACATTGACTTCTCTAAACAAGACGATTGTTGACTTCTCTAAACAAGACGACCTGATGGTAGCTGCTATAACTACAAGAAAAATGTCACTTCGCCAGAGATTGTCGCTATTAGAGAAGACCGGCAGAGGGCAATGTTGTAACATCGCACAGATGTCAAGATGATGATTAAAAATGGAATGTCCAAGCATCCGTAGTCATTGTTGAAAATATATCAGTTGACGAGGAAAAATCTATTGATATGACACTAATCTCGATCGTGGAGGAATCTAAACCCACACTTGCAGCGATTTTAAATCGAGAAGAAATTAGCTATGCTGAAGATTGTATCATTGATTCTGATTGTTCCAATCACATGATAGGAGATAAGAGAAAATTAGTCAACATGAAGAAGTATAGAGACGACTGAGAAGTTGTCAATATGAAAGAGTATGCTTGAAATTTTTATTTTTCAATCTTGTATGCTTCAGAAATGTTGTGATCCCACAATCAGATGGTGCTACACATCGTGAAACGTAGTGTTTGACGAAGCCTTATATTAGTGGACTCCACAAAAAGTTATCCCAAACTCTAATGATCTAGAGGATCAATTACAGAATAAGTTGGGGAAGCCAAATCAAGAAGAAATGTCACAGCAGTTAGAGAAGATAGAACCAACTTCTCTTACATCTTCGAAGGAAAAGAATCTACAGAAGGTTGATGTTCATCAGATAACATCAGAAGAGAAGCACACGAGTCAGACGGAAGATATCTAAGAAGAGCCAACATGACAATTTCACAAATTGACCAGACATAGGAAATCAAATCCCAAGTATGCTAATGTCGTCATTACGAAAGATGGAAAGAACCATTTACCTTCAAAAAAACATACTAGAGTAAAGAATAGAGAGAAGCAGTGAGAGAAGATATTCAAGCATTGAAAAAATATTGCATCTCTTGAACTCATGGATAGAGAAGTTGCTGCTTAGGGGGAGTGTTAAAATCAACAACACTTTTTTCTTACCTATCAAGAGCTTCACCTACCAAGACACCAACCATATAGTAGCCATCTACCTAGTATAGTGTAAACCGACCACATAGTTTAGTCTATATAAATCCCTTCAAGTTCAGTTGTAATTCATTCTAATATCAATAGAGAAAGACAAAGAAAGAAATAAAGAGAGTGAGAGAATAAGAGAAAAAGTTTTATGTTGTAAAAAAAGTACATTAGTCTAGTAGCTTGTAGTAGAGAGAGTGTTGTATTGGAGAGTATAGAGAGTTATACTACTAAAAACAAGTATGGAGAGTTGTACTACAATCAAGTCGTCTTACTTGGCGATTACCTTGCTCCTTACTCTGACGTGCTCATCTGGTGTATGAACTCCCTGGCTGCATATCTGAGTTAGCATTTGCGTGTTGCTTGCTTCGTTTCTTATTGCTGAATAGTGCCTCATCTTCACTTCTTATTGTTCTGCTATGTAGTGTAGGCATCAAAAAATACTTACAGACATCCAAATACCAATCAAAATAACATGGAAGAACAATTTACACGTCATCAAACAACACATGCTGGCGCGGCAGGACAAAGTGCCGCGGCTAAGGCGCGGCAGGATAGAGTGCCGCGGCTAAAGCGCGGCAGTATACAGTGTCGCGGCTTAGGCGCTACAACCTAAGGTGCCGCGGCAATTCTATAGAAGTGTTGTGACGGTTACGAGGCAGTTATACAATGGTTTCTAAAGTCCACGTGGCGATATATCAGAAATAGAACGTGTGCTGACGTGGAAAAGCTGTTAAACCACGTAAAAAAGTGGTTAAAGATCGTGAGAGAGCGGTTTCAAGCACGATGGAACGTGCTGGTAACTACCTCTTCAGCCGCGACAGTCTATACTGCCGCGCCAATAGCCGCGGCAGTGTAGACTACAGCGGCCAAAGAGTAACTACTTGGGCAGTTATTTCACCCCATGTTCGTTGTGGTGTGTTTCTACCCCTATAAATACCCCTTTTAACACGAAATAAAGGGCAGAGAGCAGATTTGGGCAAAGAGACTTGAGCTTTTGGAGATTTTGAGGAAGAAAGAGAGAATTTTCACCCCTTGACAAGCATCATTCGGTGATTCCTAGAGATCTAGCTCAGACTTGATCTTTGGAAGAGTGGATATCTTACATCGATAAGATACTCGCTTCAAATCCCTACTTCGATAAACGAAGGAAGGATCTCAATACAACTTCACGATCTTCGAATTGGTGGTCAACGAGCCAAAGCACTCCCGGCACAGGCAAAGTCCCACAAAACAGTGTTCGATAAACGAATTCTGTGTTATTTTCTTCAAGAGTTGTAATTTTTCTTATTTTCATTATAATTTTCTGTAATCGAAAGAAGATTAATGGAATCTATGATGGAAACAACTTTTGCTGAAAACAAACTGGCGACCACATTGGGAGCCAGCGGCCTCGCTGCCGAAGCCGCCGTGTCGCAGCCGATAAAGATTATCGTCACTGAAGAGATCGAATACGAGTTCGATCAAGCCAAATTTGAGGAGTACTTGTCATCCTCATCCTCAAAATCTTCCCCGTCCCGCAGATGCAGAAAGTTTTTTTCTCCTAAGAAAGTTCACAAGTCTACGATGCCTAAGAAGGCCGCAGATGAAGATTCCAGCCCAATAGTTGCTAAAGAATCTGTCTACAACACCTCTGCTCCGAAAGACTCCACACACATTAAGGAGTCACTGATGGATAGTTCAACAGTATTGACGAAGAGAGCTCGTCAGAGACAGCGACAACGTCGTGCTCGTCAACTGGCTAAGGCCATGCAACAAACTGACGGGGTCCACTACTATACGGACCTAAAGTCAAGGAATCAGAAAAGGGTTCAGTTGCCTCAATGGCAAGATAATCATGTTTCTGCAAGACTTACGACGGAGGAATGGACCCTCGTCAAAAGGGCTCGTTCAACCCTAAAGGAACAAATTCAAAAGCGTAAGTTAAAAGCCGCGCGTGCCCGTGCACTTCGTCAACAAGCTCAGAAGAGCAAGGAAGATATGGTGTCTGAAAAGCCATTAAAAAATCGTAAGATTTGGGTCCCCAAAACCGAAAGTACCCAAAAATCACAAAACGATGCAGTCCTCAACCGCGGCAGCACAAACCGCCGCGGCAACCCATTCAACCGCGGCAGCACAAACTGCCGCGGCAACTCATTCAACCGCGACAGCTTGGATTGTCGCGGCACTTCAAGTGGCCATGATGTTCGTCGCAAGGCTACAGCTGCATCGACACCTAATCCTAGTCCTTCTGTTACAACAGCGTCTGCTTCATCACCAATGAAACCCTGGGTTAGCCCAGATTTATCCAAATTCAAGATTACTATGGCGGATCGCCTCGGTCCTTTGGCTGACGATCGAGGCAAAGTCCCAATGAAAGAAATTCCAAGCCCAGTAAACAAACCCTTGGTGGTTTCTTATGCAGGGGGTCGTAAACACCCTCCTGTCAGAATTACTCCAGTCCAAGACAAAAGAATATCGGTTCATGATCGTCTAGGACCTGTGAATACTCCACTCCCGCAAGGGGGTGTGTTTAAAAATTTAACCTTGGATCGCTCAGAAACGACAAATAATCGTTTTGTGCATGTAAACAAGGTTTCCAAACCAAAGATAGGTGGCTCAAATCACGGCAGTGATGAGCTGTACTATCAAAATAATAATTCAAGAAAGAGGATTGCCCGAGAAGGTGAGTCTCATTACGCATGCGAAAGACTCATCAAGGCAGTATTGACGGAATGCGATTGTTCAACGAAACGAGTTTCCGTATTCCAGAGACTTTCGACTGAAGCTTCAAAATCCAAGGTGAGAGGTTTCAACCGGAGGAAGCCTGCAGTGCAGCAGGATCAATTCCCTGAGGTCACCATTAATATGACCGACAGAGGAAAACAACATCTAGTCAACCCGGACCCTGATTTCTCTTCAGAAGTGAGAGTTGAGCGGGGCCTTTCTCAAAGAATGGAGCGGTTACAACGGAGGGCTAACCGACGCCGAGACTACAAGAGGATGCACGAAGGTTTATCATCGGAAGACGAATTGTCAGATACTTGTTCTGCAATCGCTTCAGACGATACCGCGTCCAGTGTGGGGCGAGCAAGAGAATCCTTCGCGATCATGCCAGACCAATTGGCTCAGATACTGCAAGAAGCGTTGGCCAAACAACGCGAAGAGATCAGAGCCGAAATCAAAACGGAAATGGAGTTGACGATGCAACAAGTACGAGACTTGCAGGCTCAGCAACATCAGCCGGAATCAAGCCAGAAGGCAGAATCCAGTAAACGCAATGCCAAACCAGTCCATATTACTGAGGATGATGACAAAGAAGACGAGACCATCTTTGATGATCCTCCTCCTGATAAAGACAGTTCTGGAGACGGTCCGGCGAAGTCAACTACTCAAATTTACTTGAAAAAGAGTGAGGAAGAAGACAAGAAGATGCAAGACCTCGAGAGTAAAGTCAACGCCTTGATGACGGCTCAAGAAGTGAAGAAAACGGGCATTCCATACCCGTATCCGAGGGAGTGGGATTTGATTCCTTATCCCCTAAAATTTAATTTGATTAACTTTACTCCTTTTGATGGTAGGGGTTCACCAACTCAGCACTTAATCTATTTCAAATCACATCTCGGCGCAATATCAGGAAATGAAGCCCTGATGGTTCGGTCATTCGTAGGAACCCTACGTGGGTCTGCCTTCGATTGGTACCGACGCCTGAAACCCGGAAGCATCACCAGCTGGGGAAATATGGAAGAACTGTTTCTCACCAACTTTTTCGACGACGACACAGAGGTCTCCATTGGCTCGTTGTTGGACGAGAAGCAGAAGAATGGGGAATCGGTTGACGTCTTTGTCAAACGGTTCCGGAACAAGGCGGTGAACTGCCGAGACCCACTCACAGAGGAGTTTATCCTACAGACATGCCATAACAACTTATCTTTGGATGTACTGGAGATAATGGGGGTTGTACCCTCTAAAACTTGGAAGGAATTTAGAGAGAGGTCAGCCACCAGCTAACAATCAAAATCAGAAACAGAACTTTAATCCTCGAGGCAGAGGAAGAGGGTCAGGAGCCGCTGTCGACGCACATCAAACGTCACAACAGCCGCCACAACCGCAGCAGTCGTCATTCCAGCTGGCACCAAATCAGAATCAATAGCCTCAGAAGCAATTTAAACCCTCTGAGCCCAGATTCCCGAAGGAATATTCATTCAAAGATGATGAAGTGCCGGTCATCTTCAAATACCTGCTAGATAACAACAAGATTAAGCTTCCACCGGTCACAAACCAAGAAGAAGCAAAGAAGGTTAATGACCCGAAATACTGTGCATATCACAGAAGGGTCCACTATCCCACTAAGGCATGTTATGTCTTGAAGGACAAAATACAGACCTTAATCGATGTTGGTATTGTGACACCGAAGCCAAAGGAGAAGAAGGTGGGTGCAAACGCGGTCTCCATTAGTTTCGGATCAGTTCCATTATCCTGGTTTCAAGCTGAGCCAGTGTCAGAAGTGAAAATACAAACCATCAACGATGATCCTCATGGACAACGCCAAAAAGGGCTAGTATCACACACGGCCCCTAACGGCGAAATCCTTTGGGTTCATCCTGATTTGCTTGAAGATGAACAGTGGACGACATCCACGTCGAAGAAGAAATCGAAAGGCAAAGGAAAGCAGAAGTCCTGTTACGGAGCCTCGGCGAATCCGGAGAGAGACGACGAGGAAATAGCAGCTCTACCACTTTCTGATGAAGAACAGGAAGCCTTCGCGACAAGGGGTGGAAATGAATACCATTACCAGTATCCGGAAGCTCCTAATCCTAATGGTAAAACTCTGGCAGAACTGGGGGTGGATACGACCCCACCCGTAGCAACCGAGAGACCTCAGAGAGTTGTTAAGCAGAAAGAAAAGGAACCTCAACCCAAAGAAGTTCAAATTCCGAAGCAGTCTCGTTTCAATAAACCAATTGGACGAGACAAACCGGAAAGTTCAAATGCTCCATACCGGTTCGACGTCATGACTCAGTTAGCTAATATCCCAGCAAGGATCACACTGTACGAGTTATTGCGCCTTTCGAAAGAAACCAGGATAGCATTGCAAGAAGCCTTGGCTGATTCCGAGGTATTCCTCACTCAGATCAAACCAACTCCTGAAGAGCCAGAGTCGTCGGTGCAACATTGCAATCTGGCAGCCACCAAATTTCCTTGCATAGCGTTCACAAAAGAAGATATGCAAGTCAGTAATTCAAAACATGATAGACCGTTATATTTTACTGGATATATCGGTTCGAGCATGGTCAACCGGATTCAAGTTGATCCGGGTTCCGCTGTAAGCATCATGCCACTTCGGTTGATGTACCACCTCGAAATTCCCGCCAGCAAGTTAGCCTCAACGGGAACTATTATTTATGGATTCAACACTAGCGGATCAAGACCGTTAGGAAAAATCCGGGTGAAGTGTCAACTCGGAGATTTGAAGTCTGAGGTCACATGCTATGTGATCGATGCAGAAACTTCCTATAATTTACTGTTGGGTCGTCCATGGATCCACGGTAATCTTATAGTTCCTTCTACTCTCCATCAGTGTCTGAAGTATGTCGACACTAATGAGGAGGTCAAGACAGTGGTCGCGGATAAACAACCATTCAAGGGGTTAGAAAACTATTTTACTGACTCCCTTTTATATGGTGCTGAGTCCGAAACTGAACCATCGGCCCATGGCACGGACAGCGGAGATGAAGCTGATACCGAAGCTGGGCTCGATTATAGTGAAGGTCTTGTATTAAATGACATTGAACCTCTTGTAATCGATCTTGACGGTGATGAATCGTCGGATGAAAGTTGTAACTGGCAACTTGCCGATGAAATAATAAAGAATGATTTAGAGTATTCGCCTTGTCTTAATGATGTGATGCAGGAATTGTATAATAATCCTAATCTACACATGCCAATTCGTTCGTCCTGCACGGCGACGAAATATCTGCAAAATTCAGCCGGGACAACGGTGATCCTACCTGCAAAGACAGGGGGTGAGAAAGAAATAATCTTTGGAAAAGGGAATCCATCCCCAGCCCCTAGTCTTTTCTTGGACAGCGACTCAGATGATGAAAAGCCTGGGTGGCATTTCTCTCGGTATAGTTGGCAAGCTAATGATTACATGGAGAGGCAAGGCTATGACCTCTCGCTCGGTGAAGGTCTTCATTTTGGTCAAGGAGTTAGAGTTCCACCCCGTTCTACTTATGTACCAAAAGGAAAACCGGAAAATTATTATAGTCATAATAAGGGCCTAGGTTATTCTTCTTCATCTGAAGACGAAGATTGCCAACAGATCATTAGCCAATTGATAAATGGAAGCGGGCATTCATCCGATACTTCAATGTGGGACTCTGACACGAGCATCGGAGAGAGATTCAAAGCACTGATGTCAAATATGGCGACAGTTGATCCTTCCACAATTGAAGAAGACGACCAGTTGCCTATTTGGGAAGATCCCTGGATGCATTACATGAATATCCAATACGGAGATCGATTCGAACAAAGAGAACCTCCTACTGAGGATAAAGTGGTCCAAGTTAATATGGGTGACGAAGTTAATCCGAAACCTATATTTATCAGCGGTGATCTTCCACCATATGAGAAAGAGGAACTAATCGCCCTCATCAGAGAGTATATCGACGTTTTCGCTTGGAACTACGAAGATATGCCAGGACTCGATCCAAATGTAGCCATGCATACCCTGAACATAAAATCAGACGCTAAACCTGTCAAGCAACAGCAAAGACGGTTTCGTCCACAAATTATGGAGGCAATAGAAACTGAAGTCAAAAAACTGATCGATTCAGGTTTTGTCAGAGAAGAACAACATCCTGAATGGTTAGCTAACATTGTTCCAGTTCTTAAAAAGAACGGAAAGATCAGAATCTGTATTGATTTCAGAGATCTGAATGCCGCCTGCCCTAAAGATGATTTTCCTCTGCTTATTACGGATGTCATCATTGACAATACATGCGGGTTTGAGAGAATGTTATTTATGGATGGATTCTCGGGATATAATCACATTTATGGATGGATTCTCGGGATATAATCAGATCAAAATGCATCCGGATGATGAAAAGCATACAACTTTTAGAACACCCCTCGTTGTATTCTGTTATACTGTTATGCCGTTCGGACTGAAAAACGCCGGCGCCACATACCAACGAGCGATGACGAAGATCTTTCAAGAACACCTTCGGAAGACTGTCGAATGCTACGTTGATGACCTGGTCGTGAAGAGTCGTGATAAGAACGACCACATTAAAGATTTGAAGACGATGTTCGATCTTATGAGAACTCATCAGCTAAAGATGAACCCGACTAAATCCTTCCTAGGAATGTCGAGCGGCAAATTTCTCGGATTCGTCATCACCACAAAAGGTATTCATATTGATCCCGACAAAGTGAAGGCGATAAATGAGCTGCAACCCCCGAGAAATCTTAAAGAACTCAGAGGATTGCAGGGTCGATTGGCATATATCCGTCGGTTTATCTCAAACCTATCGGGAAAATGTCAACCGTTTTCTAAACTTGCAAAGAAAGGCGTGTCCTTCATTTGGGATGAAGCATGCCAAAAGGTGTTCGAGGATATTAAAGCATATCTAGCGAACCCACCCATTCTCGTTGTACCGAAATCGGGCAAACCGTTTTTGATTTACGTCAAAGCGACGAGCCATTCGTTAAGTGCATTACTCGCACAAGACGATGATAACGGTCACGAGCAAGCAGTATATTACCTGAGTCGCACACTGGTAGGAGCTGAATCTCGTTATCCAATGATCGAGAAGGAATGTCTTGCATTGGTATTTGCTGTCCAGAAAATGCGACATTACTTAGTGGGGCAGACGATTTATGTCATCTCCAACATAAACCCTGTCCGCGTATTCATGACCCAGCCGGCGTCCATGAATTGGCGTTTAGCTAGATGGGCCTTACTCTTATCGCAATACGACTTGTACTTTAAGCAACAAAAATCGGTTAAAGGGCGAGCTATTTGCGATCTTCTAGCAGAAAATCCTACGAAGGATATAGTCGAATTATACGACGATCTGCCAGATGAAACTCATGAAGTTAACACAACCTCACATCAACAAGTGTGGCAGTTGTACTTCGACGGGGCTTCTCGTGCAACCAATGTGGCAAGCGCGCCCGGATGTTCTAAAATCTCCTCAGGAGTGGGGGTCGTTTTAGTTTCCCCGGAAAAGCATGTCTTGCCTAGAGCATATTCGTTGACCGGACCATGTTCTAATAATGTGGCCGAGTACAACGCGTTAATAATTGGACTCAATTTTGCCAAAGAGCTGGGGGTCGAATACCTTGAAGCTTTTGGGGATTCTCAACTGGTAGTGAATCAAATACGAGGAGAGTATGAAGTCAGAAGTCCAGACCTGATTCCATACCATCAGGTGGCTATTGAGATGGCAAGCTCATTTGAAGGATTTTTCATTGAGTACGTTCCGCGTCTCCAAAACGCGTATGCAGACGCATTGGCGGCATTGTCAGTATCATTGGCTCAACCTCCCGAAACAGAACAATTGATTACAATGAGGACTCACCAGCTTATCGTTCCAATCTACGACTCGGATGTTAAAGAAGCATACTCAACAGCAGTTGAACCCGAAGTTCGAGATTGGCGCTTTCCCATTATCGACTACGTCCTACATGGTATATTGCCTGAAGATGTAAAAGAAAGGGAATCGATTCGGCGAAGAGCACCGAGATTTTACTACAACGCCACAGCACAAATGTTGTATCGACGATCGTACGACGGTCTTCTACTCCGTTGCTTATCCGGCAAAGAAGCGGAACAAGCACTCAAAGAGGCGCATAATGGAATATGCGGTGCGCATCAGCCCGGTCCTAAACTCTGTGATCGACTTAGAAGAATCGGGTATTATTGGCCAACTATGGTAAAGGATGCAGTTGACTACGCACGACGATGTGAAGCGTGTCAGTTACATGCAAATTATATGCACCAGCCTCCCGAGTATTTGCACCCGTCGGCGACATCATGGCCATTCGAAACTTGGGGCATGGATATCGTAGGTCCTATTTTCCCACCGTCGGTTAAATGGGACCGCTTCATTTTGGCAATCACCGACTACTTCTCAAAATGGGCAGAAGCAGTTCCACTTAGAGAAGTAAAGACGAGTGATGTCATCAAGTTTATCAAACACCATGTTATATATCGGTATGGTGTTCCAAGGCGAATAGTGCATGATAATGGTCCTCAATTCGTCAGCAACGCATTCATCAAGTTCTTCGGCAAATTCGGGATTAAAGACGTTTCATCGACGGCTTATAACCCTACGGCTAATGGATTGGCTGAAGCTTTTAATAAGACCATCATTAAGATTCTGGCAAAATTGGTGAAAACCAATAAACGAGATTGGGACGACAAACTCGGCGAAGCCCTATGGGCTTATCGCACAACCGTCCGTACACCAACCGGAACAACCCCATATGCCTTAACGTATGGATGTGAAGCTGTTCTGCCATTGAAAATACAAATTCCTTCTCTCCGCATCGCTCTCGCAACGGGAATGACGACGGAAGAACATCATCAGAAACGTCTCGAAGAGTTAGAGATGTTAGACGAAAAGCGCTTGGAAGCTCAGCAACAGATCGAGTTTTATCAAGCTAGAATTTCTCGGACTTTTGATAAAAGGGTTCGACGACGAAGTTTTAAAGAAGGAGATCTAGTTCTTGCCGTCCGAAGACCTATGAT
>BQKN01045415.1:0-11140 GCA_022839385.1 Asparagus kiusianus
AGGAGGTCTGGTTTTAATTCAATTTTTTTATAATGTTTGCAAAGAACAAAAAATAATCATGACCTGAGAGTATAGGTTATTGGTCAAGTGAAATCACTATAATGAGATATCTGATGTGGTTTCTTAACTTAATTCAGATATGTCAGGATTTGGTCTAAGATTATAGACTGTTTCCAACTTTCATGAATCCTGTTGGCTTGTTAAAAGTATGCCAGCTATCGAAAAATCTGAATGCGTAGTTTTTAACAGAATGAAACTTAAGAAGCCTCCAATCAAAGTTAATCCAACAAAAACTCGCTGAACTCTGATACAATGTGATTCCAAAACTTCAAATACATATTTGTATAGCAAGAAACCCATACCAGTGGGGAAAATGCCAATGTAATCTGGCTAAGGTAGAATTATTCCACCAAATAATAAAACATTATCAACAACTGTAATAAGTGTTATAGTTGAAAACAAACATTTCTTAACAAAACCACAAGGTAAATTTTGTATATACTCCAGGTGGTGTGCTTCTACCAAAAAAAAAATAGTTTAAAGGTGGAAAAACTGGAATTTCTAGAGACTTAGGGGAAAGGATACATGGAAGGAAGAAATCAGACAGACTCAAAACCAGAAAGCACTCATCATTCAATTTCTAACTAGATCCAAGATGCGCACGTGGGTGGGGTGGGTGTTTCATGCCTTTGCGGAAGCGTGCTCGCACATCGAAGGAGCCCGTAAGCCACGGGAGAATATCTTCATCTCCTTGGTTCCTTCCTTTCTTTTTTAGAGGTATATAATTTGTTTCCACATGTACTGAGAACTATAAATGCTCATGCTAATTTTGATTTCAACTGCTTTCACATTACAAGTCAGCAAGTAACTTTGTTATGACAATTGGGTCATGCGATTTCAGTTCCGATCCCTTCCTCGAGTGGAGCACCGGAGGGGGAGCATGCGACATCCCTCGCGAATGAGATTGGGAAGGAGATCCGAACATCTGCACCGGTTCGCAATGGTGGTTGGGACAATATTGATGCTGGAATTCGAGAGGCGATCATTATGAGAGTTTGGGTATTTTTTTAATCTTCTATGTTGCAGTAAATAGTGGATTAGTACCAACTCTTAGATTTATTCTTTGATTGATATCATTATATAGTAATACCCTGCCACGTATTGATTCATGAGAGATGAAAGAAGCTCATTAATAATTCACCCTTTTTTGGTTTCTATGTAGAGTATGACATTACCTCTTAGATTAGTAACACATGCCCGGTTCTGAAGTTATGCAGGTTACTATATTCATACCACACAAGAGCATACTGATGATAATAATGCTGCGTTCATTACTTGCGTGAGCACTATAGTTCTCCTCTACCACTTCCAATCCTTAAGTAACTTCCGTACACGTATATTTCGAATTTGTGGCCATAAGTAGCTTTTGCTTTGATTAATGCAATGTTGTTTCCTTCATCATAATCTCATACATTTGTATAATATTGTTTCATGAGCAGCTACTCAATTTTGGCGTACAATGCTTGTCTATTCAACCGAAATATGATGCGAGATTTCGGCTCTTTTAGAAATATATTTGTGTTAATTGTGTTCAGCTGTACAAAAGGTTTTGTTAGTTCTGGCGAGTTCTGGTTAGATGTTTGCAGATGAGGTCATTAAAGTAACTAGTGAAGTATATGGACTCGTTTGGGTTTGGATTTAGATTTAAGGATTAGTTCAATATATTATGATGCATGATTCATTCGGAGCCTTTACTAATGTCTTGCCTCTTGTTTAACTCTTGACTGCATTCTCAACTAATATCTTTTCTTTTGTATGTTTCTTCACAAGCTTATATGTATATTCATGCTTATATGTATATTAATGCTTATATGTATATTCATGCTTAAATGTACTGCTAATCTTGAGGTTTTAGTGCATCAGCTATTTGCACGTAGCCAGCTTGCAGCGAGCGGTGGTAGTAGAGATTTCTCATCAAGATGAGGTCAGACTTGCTTCAACACCAAAGTAACTTCTTAACATAACTTAATTTCAACTCCTTCATTTATCTGTCAACATCATTATAATCATCTTCCAAACATTGGAGGAGCACCTGATGTACATGCTAACAGGAGTATGCATATAAGTTTTGGATATTCTTTCCGATGATTTCTTATGTCATCAGTCACAAAAAAAAATAAAATGTAATGACCAATTTAATGTCTTTTCATATAAGAGATTTAGTAGTATTGGAGTCCCTACCTAGATGAAATTCAAACTGGTAGTTATATTTTGTGCTACCCATGTAAAATTGTGCCAGTCGATTACACGTAGTAGTATTGGAGTCCCTACCTAGATGAAGTGAAAATATGTTTATACATGTATAACTAATGTTGTGATAACTGATATGTAAATTAAGCAAGAGTTCGTATTTGTATATTTAATTTATTATTATTTGTTCAACGGCGCTGTACTTGATTATCTACATCCTCAAATTCTAATATGGGTGGAAAACCTTCATGAATTTGACAATTTGTCTATACAAACTTATCTACATATCTTATCATGGGTGATGACTGTTCAATCCTATTTGACTTAAATCCAAACTTTAGTTTGCTCCTTGCCTGTGTTAGTGAGAATGCTGGTGAAAGTTTGAACACAAGCTTTATTGGACAGTAATGAATCATCGCTATTGTGTAAATATTCAGTTCTTCAAGTTTACAGTCCCTTGTATGTTATGAATGTGATTGTGTAAATATTCAGTTCTTCAAATTATCATTTTGAGAGTTCGCAATTGTGTAAATATTCTGAACCATAGCTATAGAACTTGTAGGATTTGTTTATAGTCCCTTGTATGTTATGAATGTGATTCACGGTTCATTGTGTTCAAATTTATGATAATTTGAACTCACATGCATACAAATTTACATTGGATAAAAATTAGTTCGTATACTGCAGATAAGTTAGTTACATAAATCTTATTCTTCTATT
This sequence comes from Asparagus kiusianus, assembly GCA_022839385.1. NCBI lineage: Eukaryota > Viridiplantae > Streptophyta > Magnoliopsida > Asparagales > Asparagaceae > Asparagus > Asparagus kiusianus. The sequence goes on from BQKN01045415.1 coordinate 2,971, forward strand.
CAGTTCTTCAAGTTAGTTCATATACTGCAGATAAGTTAGTTACATGAATCTTATTCTTCTATTCAGTTCTTCAAGTTAGTTCGTATACTGCAGAAAATAATTCATTTGGATAAAAATTCATCCCACATAAGAGATTTGTTTTCTGCAGTTGAAAGAATTTGTTCTGAGCGAGAAGCATATGAGATGAAGATAGGGGTGCAAACATTTCGAAGGCCGGGAGATCCACCTCTTGAAGAAGTCATTGAGATGCTGAGGAGGAAGAGAAATGAGGACTATACTTTAGATCAGCACCCAGAAGATGAATTATAATCCAGCAATATTTCATGTATTTCTTTTTCTTGCCTACACAATGTAACAAGTTCTTTTAATGTAATTTTTTGCTGACTCTCTTTAACAAAACTTTCCCAATGGGAGCAAATTCTTTGTTTATCATAATATGCAACTTGTTTGGAGTATAATTTGATGTTTGGTTTCTTTGTTGATGTGAATGAGAGTAAATTTTTTGTGGAGGTTCATGTTCAGTGTAGGCTTGTAGTTGACAGAAAAGATATTACTTTTGGCGATGCAAACAAGTTTCGACAAAATATACTTTTTAATAATTATGCTAGAAATTATATTTTTGCCGACGCAATTTAGCGTCGCTAAATTTTTAACATTTAGCGACGTATTAATCTGCGTCGCTAAAAGTAACACTTTTGCCGACGCAGAATATTACGTCGCCAAAAGTAATATCTTTTAGCGACGCTGCAATACGTCGCCAAAGATATTACTTTTGGCGACGCAATACTCTGCGTCGCTAAAAGGTACACTTTTGCTGACGATAACTAGCGTCGCTAAAAGTATAACTTTTAGCGACGAATAAATTTGCGTCGCTAAAGGTCATCTTTTACCGACGGATTGGCTTTTGCCGACATTGCTTGCGTCGCCAAAAGCACAAGTTTTGCCGACGAACTGTTATATATGAAAAAATTCTGCATGCTTTTGCCGACGCAAAATATTATGCGTCGCTAAAAAATGTACTTTTCCCGACGTATTGAGCGTCGCCAAAAGTAATTACTTTTACCGACGCATTGTGTTTGCGTCGCCAAATACTTTCCTTGACGCACTTTTGGTGACGCGTTAGCGACTCTATATTTTGCGTCGGGAAAGATTTTTCCCGACGTTTTTGAAACTTTTGTCGACGTATTTGTTTCGTCGGCAATACTGTATTTTGTTGTAGTGAGAGTATGATTGGTTGGTGGGTGGGGGGCTTTGGTCGTGGTTGACGATGAGGAGTGGGGATTTTGTTGTGGTGGTGGTTGAGGGGGAGGGGTAGGGCGAGGGCGAGTGTTGTTGGTTGGTGGGTGAGGTTGGAGGATTTGTGGTGGTGTTGTTGTGTTGTGGTGTGATGTGTGGTGATGTGTTGTGCAGTGTAGTGTTGTGTTGTGTTGTGATGGTGTAGTGTTGTTGTGTTGTGGTGTTGTGTTGTTGTGTTGTGATGTTGTGGTGTTGTTGTGTTGTGATGTTGTGGTGTTGTGTTGTAGTATATTTATATTTGTACTCTTATTAACGTTTACACACACTTGTTAACATTTGATTTATATTTACAGGCCGGGACTTCTTCACAAGGTGCAGCCGGGGGTAGTCATAATGTGGCTGGTGTTGAGGATGAGGATGATCAGGAGGATTGATTGTCCTTAATATAACTTTGAAAACAATTTCTTGTGTTGTATAAACAATATTTATTATGTACCTGTTGAGAAACTTTCTTCTGCTGATATTTGTGTGAGATTGAAGCTTTCTTCTGCGTGAGATGTGATATTTGTGTGAGATTGAAGCTTTCTTCTACGTGAGATGTGATATTTGTGTGAAATTAAAGCTTTCTTCTGCTGATTGAACAGGTTTTTAAAAATTATTATCGATATTGTACAGGGATTTTTCAATTTTCAAAATAATTTGCAAATTTCATTTTCTTAAATTTTTAGCGACGGAAATTCCGTCGCTAAAAACAATTTTAGCAACGGAATTTTCGTCGCTAAAGAGCTATTTAGCGACGGAAAACGTGCACGAAACCAGGCCTGTGCACTTTCAAAAAACAATGGCGACGGAATATCCGTCACTAATAGATTTTTAGCGACGGAAAATCCGTCGCTAAAAAACTATTAGTGACGGATATTCCGTCGCTATTGTTTTTTTATTTTTTTATTTTTAAAAAATAGCGACCAAAAGTCCGTCGCTAATAAACCGTCGTTAACATTTAGCGACGGAATGTCCGTCGCTAAAAGTCTTTTTAGGCACCCCTGATATAGCGTCGATATTTTAGTGACGGAACTTTATATTTTCCGTCGCTAAAAGTTTTAGCGACGGAAAAACGGCTTTTAGCGACGGATTTGTCCGTCACTAAAAGTTGAAAATCCAGTAGTGTACCCTACGGTAGAGGGTAACTGATCTCACAGATACTTGTGAAGAGTCACTAATATAAAAGTGTAAGTGCTCATTATAGAATGAGTTCACTGAACTGACTCGCTCGAGGAAGGCCTAATTGATCTATATAAATGTCAATAAGCTTTTCCTCAGGTGATAGTGTGTGTAAATGATCCTTAGACCTGAGATTACAATAGAACCTTATGATAGTTAAATTGTGGTTTTGGTCTTAATATGACTCTCTGAGACACGTGTAGGGTATTCTGGACCCAATGAGACTATTATGAAGGTAATGAGTAATCAATAAGGGATCAATTACTCCTCGTATGAGGAGAGAATGTCCTATGCGTTCTATCTAGTATTGACTCAAAAAATCTCTAGCCAGAGTAAGATGACAATTGGAAAAGAGTTTTCAGTATTCATAGTTGAGTCAAATACCTTAGAATTGTAATGCATATGAATAAGTAGTGTGATTGACATTTTATCCATTCCCTAACTTATTTGGGACATTGTATAGCCGAAGGATTTAATTACACGAAAACTAGTCACCAAAGGGTGTTTGGTCCTTATGATTGAAATCCTCACTATCCGGGTAGTCATGACATGTTGCTAGACGTCAATCTCGACTTGTGGATTTATCCGGTTAAGAGTTAATTGGATAATCTTATTAAAGAGTTTAATGAGATTAATAATTAATTATATAAGTATATTAAATCCATTGTCGGTTTAGTGTGGAACCCAATGGGCCACACACAATACAAGTATTTCTCGTAACCAATTTAATAGTATAAATTTTGGTGGACAATTAAATTTTTCGCTAGCACGAAATTGTCCATAATGGTCACACTCCTTATTTGATAAGGATATTAATGAATAAAATATATATTAGTATTTATAGAAATCTGATATATATTTTAGTTAACAAATATCACATTGAACATGTGTTTCGGTCAAAGCGGAACCTTCCCACGTTGACACGAGATCAACCTCATGAGATAAGATTGATTCAAATTAAACCTAAAAAAGGAGGAAAACAAACAGATTGATCTGTTTATTGGGGACATGTTCTCCTTTCCTTGAAAGAAGGGGAACGTGGCAGATATGGAATTGATCCCTCAAAGTCTGTTACAAATTTTGAGGGCCCCACACTTTGGGTAAAAGGCTAAGGGCCCGTTTGGATAATGGAAGTATTAAAAGTAAGAAGTAGGTTATAGAAGTAACTTTCAAAGCTATGAAGTAGGAAGTAGTAGAAATAGCATTTTTTTTTTTTGTTTCATATATTTTTAGAAGTAATAGAAGTAGAACTTCTTCCTCTTCATTTACTTTTTTTTGTTTGGATAACATTTGAAAATATTACTAGGAAGTAATTTTATCATTGAAAAGTTGTTAGAAGTAACTAATAAAGGAAATATTAATAAAAAATTTTATTTATGTCCTAATTAATATGCATTTCAACTACTTCCGAGCTACTTCTGGATATTGAGGATTGAAAAAATATTCTGGAAGTAAGGATGACACATAGGCACCACATAAACATTTAGGGAAGTATTGAAAATAAGTTTTTCAGATAACCAAACACATTTTTTTGTTTGGAAGTAGCAGGAGTAGCTTTTACTTCTTTTATTTCAACTACTTCACAATTACTTGCGTGCAAACAAACTAGCCCTAAGGATATTTAGATAGCTATTCTCTTTACTTGTAGTTAATTTTTGATTTTGTGAAATCAATTGAAGTGAACACCTTTCTTCCGTTCTAAACTGAAGAGCCCGAGGACAATAATCGAGAGAGAAAAAATTCTGTGTGACCGAGAAGTCAAGAAAGGGTTTCTCGATCAGTATGAGAATATATCCTGGTGTTGATACCATGGAGGGTGTGCACGTGGACGCCTATCGAAGGATCAACTCCGAAAAGTTCCAACTACGAACACGAGGATTCAACACAAAGACCGAATCAAAGTCTTTGTAGGTATGATTCGATCAACCTTCTTTAGTTAGAATTCTAGATTGCACCAAAGAGATCGCTGGTTCGGGAATAATTTTTTTTTAGTATATTGCTTCTGCTACGCCTCGATTCTCATCAGCAAAAATATTTATTAACGCCTATGAAAAAGTTATATGGTCAGTTCTAGATAGGGCTGAGCATGGTTCGGTCCAAACCGAAAAAACCGACTGAACCGACCCGAACCGACCCGGAAAAATCGGTTTTATGAGTAGGGCGGTTCGGGTCGGTTTGTAAAATTTTCAACCCGAACCGACTCGAACCGACCGAATATAGTGCAATACTACCCATTCTGATCTCAAACCCTACCCGACCCATCCCCAAAGAGTCAAAGACTCAAACCCTAAACTCATTTTCTGAATCATTATGAGTTGAAAACAATATCATTATATCAGTATTTAATGCTTCATAATCTCCTACTTTGTTAATATATATTTTTTTCTTTAACACAGTTTGTTGTTTGATAAGAAGTTTGATGAAGTTAGAACCGAACAAACCGAACCGACTTGCAACAGTTCGGTTCGGTTTTGAATTATAGGCGCTTCAGTTCGGTTGTTCAAATTTTGGTAAAAACCGAACCGAACCGACCGTTGCACACCCCTAGTTCTAGAGTTCTTTAGCTATTAAATTATGTCCTCTAATGCATGCAATCGAGCAAGATAGAAATCTCTTATTCCAGGAATAACTATGCATGATCGTTTTTCTCAAAAACATCATACACCTTTCTCCAAACCAAACTTATTTTGAAAATTTGACTTATCTAAAGTCCAACTAATTACTTTTGTATAGTTCACAGATTTCTAATTGACCTGCATATTTCTCATAAAATTCCACATTAAATTTTCCTATAATTACTCTTTTGGTTTCAATTAAGTTTTGACACGGCAGAAATGACGTCAGCTTGAAAATAGTAGTGAAATTATACAATATATAAAAAAAAGTTAAAAAATAGATTATAACGTGATGATTAACTCCATACGAAATTTAGATGATCAAAATTTTATTACTAAGTTCCATCTGAAAGTTTACTGGAAGGCTCGAAGCATATGTATGGTCAAAACAATTTTTCTCAGCCTAACTCATTTCATAACATCCAAAATATATGATGCCGAAATCTAATGAACCCAATTAAAATCAAGGAACTTAATGTGAAATAAGAAATACAATTAATGACATCATAAAGTGAAAAGAATGTCTATTACCAATTGCCGACGTGCTGTAGTTAAGGTTTCTTGGTCTATGAAGCGGTACTTTAATATATAGGGAGAAAGAATGTCTAAAACATTAAACAATGAACCCTAGGCACAAAACGGACTAGGGTAGAGAAGGAAAAGATGGGAAGGTGATTTTGTGAAGGCAAATTGAGAGCCGCAAACACGGCACTGAAAAATAAAAGGAAAAAATGGAACGAAGGATTCAGTTTAGATTTTTAGGCAAAAAATCTTAGATAAGCAAAAGAAGATTAGCAGGGACCAACTTTCTTAATTAACTATTTAAAATCTTAACCATCAGTTTAAATCTAATGGCCAATAACACTTAGTTCATGTTAAGGAATTGAGCTTCCCATCTCATAATATCATTATGTATGTACGTATGTATGTATATTCACATACATATGCATGCGCGTGTACATACACACTTTTAAGTATATATATACTTGTATAAGTTATTAGGATGTTATATATAAGTATATATAACATAGTTATAAGTATTATTATATATAAGTATATATAACTATGTTATATATAAGTATATATAACATAGTTATAAGTATTATTATATATAAGTATACGATGTCTAAGTATATCATATAAGTATATAAGTATACTTACATAAATATAATATAAGTATATAACAGATAAGTATATATAAGTATATAAGTTATTAGGATGTTGTATATAAGTATATATAACATAGTTATGAGTATTATTATTATATAAGTATATGATGTCTAAGTATATCATATAAGTATATAAGTATACTTATATAAATATAATATAAGTATATAACTGATAAGTATATAAGTTATTAGGATGTTGTATATAAGTATATATATAGCATAGTTATAAGTTTATTTTATATAAGTATATGATGTCTAAGTATATAAGTATACTTATATAAATATAATATAAGTATATAAAAATACATATATAACTATGTAATACACACACACACACATAAGTCTATTTACATGTTTATATACTTATATACTTGTATGGTATATAGTATATAAGTATATACTCAATAATTATATACTTATATATACATATAAGTATATACATATATGTGAATATGTTATACTTGTATGTTGTATATATAACTATAGTTACATACTTATATGTAAGTAAATATATACTTATAATATTTATAAGTTAAATCTTTTTTAAAAGTTTTTAGTGATTTTTTACAAAAATTAACAACAATTCAAAAAAATTAATCCAAAAATTTACAAACATTTAATTTCTATTGATTTTTTGTTAAAAAACAAAATATTTACTTCAATTTTAAAATTTTGAAAAACAAAACCAAGCCGGCCCTCTAACTTTAGTCGCAACCCAAACTCTGGCCGGGTATGGGCTTTGAAACTAGCCTGACCCACTTGGACACCCTGTACACTAGCGTGCGTGTAAGGTTTGGTGGTCATCTGGTAAAATGAAATATTATCAAATTAAAATAGTAAAGCTCAGCATACCTTGTGATGTGAACAGTAGTCCGGACCTTAAGGCATAACTATATGTCTATTCAAAGCTCATTTAGCAATAGCAAAATGAGATGTTAAATATGTTTAGTAGATGGGTTGTAGAGATTTTAGGAAATAGATTAACAGATAGAATTATTATGGTTCTGTTCGGATACCGTAGTATTTTATTTGTTTCCATGATTTTTTTGTCAAAAACAAAACATCATGCGCTTGGAAACCAAGTGTTAGCGAAATCTTCCTCAAACCAAGAACACAACACTTATTTCAAAACACATTTTAGGTGTTTTAAGTTCGGTGTTTTGGTTTTAAGTTTGAGAATGTGTCACTATAATATCTAACATAATATATTAAATATAATTAATATAGAGTTATTATCAACATGTTTATTATATTATACTATATTATAGGTAATTTAATATATTAATAATATTTATTAAATAATATAAAATATAATAAATAAAATATCTTATATAATAATATAATAACATATTAAATACCAATATTTAATATGTTAATAATAATTTACTAATAAAAATAATAAAAAATTTATTGATAATAAATAATAATATAATAATATTATAATAATATACTATACAATATTATAATCGCTATGATATTATTATCTTTTTAATAAATAAATTATAATAAATTAATAATTATAAAATATTATATAATAATAACATATATATTTAATAATAACATAACAATATAATAATATTATTATAAAAACATATTGTATAGTAAATGTAATATAATATATAAAATATTAATATATTATGTAAATATAATATAATTTAATATAAAGTAAAATAATTTTTAATAATAAAATAATTTATTGCTAACAAATGTTAATGTAAAAATAATATATTCATAATATAATAATATTTATTTATATCATAAATACTATATATTATTAAAGTACTATTAACAAACTTTTGACATATTAAAAACTATAATATATTATATAATATTATAAATATTTATAATATATTAATTTATTAGTTACATACTAATAATAATTCAATATTAACATTATTAATAATATTACATTATATGAATAATACTATA
>BQKN01045421.1:0-10087 GCA_022839385.1 Asparagus kiusianus
GATTTGAGCGGTTCGCCGAAACTGAGAACCTGGCTCAAGAAGTGGAGCTCGCCTAAACTGTTAGGCTCGCCTGATTTGAGCGGTTCACCGAAACTGGGAACCTGGCTCAAGAAGTAGAGCTCGCCTAAACTGTTAGGCTCGCCTGATTTGAGCGGTTCGTCGAAACTGGGAACCTGGCTCAAGAGGTAGAGCTCGCCTAAACTGTTAGGCTCGCCTGATTTGAGCGGTTCGCCGAAACTGGGAACCTGGCTCAAGAAGTGGAGGTGTAGGGAATAGTTTAACCTCTTATACCAGTTGGAGGATCAGAAGAAGCAGTTTATACTCGTGTACTTGTCGGAGTGTTAAGGGAGCAGTTTAAACTCATGCACCAGTTAGAGTGAAGGAGAACTATCAGAGGTGATTGTTAACGTGATAGCTTTGTAGGCCCGCCGTCCTATTGAAGAGGATCGACGGGAGATTGTCAGAGGTGTAGTGTTAACTTGACAAGATTGTCGCGATTGGAGCGACTATGTGGGCCCGCCGTCCTATTGAAGAGGATCAACGAGGGAAATTTGGAGGATATGAGGGATCGGTCCCCACTACCAAGGCATCTTGGTCGTCATCTCCTCGAAATTCATGCGGCTCTTCGTCGTCCAATAGCTTGAGCATGCTCTCGACTCGTTCTCCTTGGCGGAGTAAGTCTTTCCATGAGCGAGCTATGACAGCGCCCATGCTGGACAGAATGTTGACGGAGAGATTATTCCGGCACATCTCAATGAGGGTGGCCTAAGAAACCCGTTCACGGGAATGTAGCGATCGGTTTCTGAATCTCTTGACAAAGCCGTTCACAGACTCTGTCTTCCTCTGCTTCACAGTTAGCAGGGTGGCCATAGATACTTCTGTGTCATCGTCGAAGAATCTGGCCATGAAGAGTCTTTCCATGTCCTTCCAGCAGGAGATGGACCCAGGCTCCAATCTGCGAAACCATTCAAAAGCGACCCCCTTGAGGGTACCAATGAACAGTCTAGTCACAATGGGATCGTTTCCCACTATGTGACCAGTTTGCGCCTGGAAGTAGTAGATGTGCTGGGTAGGAGAACCCTTGCCATTGAACTGCAGGAGGTCCATCGGCTCGAACTTTGCCGGGTAGGAGACCGCATCCCATTCAATTGGATACGGTCTGATAACCCCCAGCTTGTTCACATGCTTCTGGAGCTTCAAGGCGTCGAGTTGACTTTGGAGATCGTCAAACCTCTTATCTCTTGGGTTATGGCCTGAAGATGACTCTCCTCTAGATGACTCGGATGAGGAGTGAGAAGGAGTAGGGACCCGCTCTTTGTGCTTCGAGGATTTATGCGAAGCCCGCGAAGTCCTCTCTCTCTCTTCCTCTTCTTCTAACTCAGGAGCTGCTCCAACATCTCCTTCAGGGAGTCGATGGTTGCTTGTTGTTCATCGAGTCTCCTGGATATCTCATCAGGGATGTCGGTCATGTGCACATTTGCGTGCTCGCCCTGAACTGAGCTTGAAGTCTGCGACATTGCCACTACTGAGCAATCGTCGTCGTCGTTGTCAGAGACGGACATCAGACTCGTGCAGGCAAACGGGGTGACCACCCCCATTTGGGCGTGAGCATGTTGGCGAGGTTTGCCCGTCAGGCGAGATTAGTACAGTGTGTCCGTGCCTGTCTGACGAGCTGTTGCTTTGCCTTTCTGGCGATCTTGGGCCGTCAGGTGAGCTTGGTGAAGTCCGCTTATTTGACGAAGCCCTCTTGAACTGCAGAGTTCGCCAGGTGCCCTTGGTTCGCCAAAATTGAGCACCTTGCTCACAGAGTGGGGCTCGCCTAAACTACTAGGCTCGCCCGATTTGAGCGGTTCGCCAAAACTGGGAACCTAGCTCAAAGAGATGGGCTCGCCTAAACTGCTAGGCTCACCCGATTTGAGCGGTTCGCCAAAAATGGGAACCTGGCTCAGGAGGTTGATTCCTTTCAAGCCTGAATAATAATTCAGGCTGTTGTGGGGGATGAGGGATTGTGCCTCAAGACGAGCGAGAGCTTTTCGTCGCCGTTGTTTGGATCTTTTTGAACGAGGAGCGTTCATGTCGACAGCGGAAGCGTGGTCTGCGTCGACACGAATGGTTGATTCCTCTTGCACAGGGGTCTGCGAGGATCATTCATCGACCCATTCAGCAGCCCCTAGACCTGCATTCTCGAATCTCGGCTCGGCCTCAACTAGTTCGGGGGGAAAAGAACCCCCTGCCTCGGCTTGGGTAGATCCCTCAGGCTTGGTTGCCTCGGCCCCTTGGGGCTGGGCCACCCGTACGACTCTGTCGCATTTGCGAGATGCCTCGCCGCTAGCGGAGGATGATTACAAGTACCTCTCAAACTTGATCAAAAGGGACTCAACAGTAGTCCCTGTAGCAACTTCGTCAAACTGCGCCACCACCAATTCATCTGAATGAACGGATTCTCCCACTGTGGTCGCCATCTTCTGTAGGGTGTAAATTTTGATCTCCCGAAAACAGGGAACTTCGTTTGTATTGATAAGAAGGCTTATTACAAACTAATAATCAAATGTTTACAACAGAAGCAGAGGGAAGGCCCTCCTTGTTTAACGTGGGTTCCTCGGTAGCGATAGGACGCCTCGCTCGGTGCTCGTGCCGAGTTTGCTTCCCTTGGACGATCCGATCAAAGTTGCTGCTGGAGCTTCAGTACGCAGTAGAAGGTCCGATGTAAGTGGGTTCGAGTCTACCCGAGAGCCTCAAGTCAGAGAGTTCCGACGAGTCTCTTCAAATGAGGTAGCCTTTAGCAAAAGAGCCAAGGTTCAACCTTTGGGAGATTAGCCCGCAGAATATGCAACAGCCAATCCCCCTTTCATGCTGGCTGAAGATGGGTTTTAATAGGCAAGGGATGGTATGTGACATCCCTTGATTTGTGGGATCTGACCACTAGTAGAGGTGAGGGAGCCAGCTGTCCTAGCTGTGGGATTTGACCACTTAGGGGGTCCTGTCAGCCGCCCTAGCTGTAGGGTGTGACCACTTAGGGGGTCCTGTCAGCCGCCCTATTCTTGCTAGGTGAGGAGCGCCAGGCTTTCTCCCTTGATTTGTGGGATTTGACCATTGATGTAACTGTTCCCGTACTCCAAGTGGGCAGTTGACAGTGAGCTGGCGAGTCTGCAGCTTGACTTAGGTCTGCAGGCGATCTTGAGACTGCAGGCAGATTTGCAGGTGCAGGTGAAGCTGGGGACTGCAGGCAGATCTGGGGACTGCAGGCAGACTTGGGTCTACAGGCAGACTTGGGTCTGCAGGCGGATTTGGGACTGCAGGCAGATCTGGGGACTGCAGGCAGACTTGGGTCTGCAGGCGGATTTGGGACTACAGGCAGACTTGGGTCTGCAGGCGGATTTGGGACTGCAGGCAGATTTGTGACTGTAGGCAGATCTGCAGGTGCAGGCGAAATTCGAGCTGCAGGCGAGCTCCTGAGCATGTATTGAAGAATAGGCCGTAACTTTCAAACCGTAAGTCGGAATTGGACGAATTATATATAAAAATCGCCTATCTCGACGAGACGAAGCCATCCGAACCCAGCCAAAGGCTTCGGTTCGCTTCCTCTGTTTTGCCAAATTCCTTACGGTTTGGGAGATATCTGTGTTTTCCCCCTTTTTGCTATTTCGGGCGAGGTTTTAGCAGTTTTGTTCTAGACTTCTCTGATAAGGATTAAAGGCAATTTTTATTGCCTACACTAAGTTTTTAATAGTTTAAGGGTTTTTTTGGTTTATGCAAAAGAGTTTACAAGGAGGAGAATCGAAATTTCTTCTTTAAGGAGTTTAACCTCAAATCTTCATTCCTCACTTGTTTAGAGAAGTTTTTCTAAACTCGTTTATCTAGCTTGTTTTCATTTTGATTCTTATATTTATATTTTCTAGATTTAATTAAGTATAATTTCATTATTACTCATTATTTTCCCACACAACCATTTGGACTTAATTATTTCACAAATTGTATAATTTGGGTTGTGAGAGTGTAACAAATGAGTGAGCTTTCATTTTTGTTCTCATTTGTATTAGAGAACAAAATCATTTATTTGAGCTTATCATTGAGAGAACACGTTGTAATACACAAGAACACTTAGAGGAGTGGTTGGGAGAAGAACAGGGTCAATACCAAGAGAAGTGGGTTGGTAGTAAAGCCTAGGGAGAGGTAGTAAATCCAAACACTTGAGGTAGGTTACACAGGTCGGCCAACACTTAGAGGAGTGTTTCTTGTGGGATTGACAACATGTGATATTGTAAAAGTTTTCGGTGAACGTAGAAAACCGAATGTGTAGTGATTTTTGTGATATAGTGGAGATTCCCCTCGAGAGTGAGGAGCGAAGACGTAGGTCATGGGTTGACCGAACTCCGTGATCAATTTCCTTGTGTTTGTGTTTGTATTTTTTAGCGCACTCATTTTATATTGTTCTTATTGTTCATATCTTCTACTCATTATTGCCTATTATTTAACTCTTTATCCTTGCATATAAATTATTGAATATCATAATTGCTAGGTTATTTCATCAGTAGTTTTAACTTGGCATCGAAATCGGATTAGATTAGAAAATACCCTATTCACCCCGCCCCCCCCCCCTCCTAGGGTACTTTTAAGTAATTTTAGATTTCCTCCTACCAATTAGTTCTCTAGTTGATTAACCTAAATATAATCATTTTAAGTGCAAGAGAGTAATTCACAATTCATAAAAGAAATTAGACTATTTTTATGCAATTCTAAAATTCTTACAAGAATTACTTCCACATCTTAAAAAATAAAAACAAAAAAACAAAAGCGAGAGAATGAAAATAAAAACTAACTCCAAAGAGGGTTCTAACCTCTAAGTGAGAGAATGAAAGGAAAAAAATAAACAAAAATATAAACTAATTTCCAAGAGGTTTCTAGCCTCTTGGCGAATAGTGCAAGAAAATAAAATCTAAACTATGCAAGAAAATAAATCAATACTACAAAATAATTGCAAGAAAATAAAGATATGAAAGCAAATTTACTCTACAAGGCATGAAAATAAATCTAATTCAAGAGGGTTCTAACCCCTTGAATAACTAAAGCAAGAAAAGAAAATATTATAAGAAAAATAAAAAGATAAAAGAGAAAATTTATATTCCAAGAGGGTTCTAGCCTCTTGATGAAGACAAATCTTCATCTTCATCTCACCTTCATCTTCATCATCAAACAAGGAGAAGAAAAAAAATATGAAGAGGTGAAAAAATTTATTTTATTAATTACAATAAAAATTTATAATTTTGAAAGGTGTTCTCATTTAAGAGTAACCCTCCCCTCCAAATAGAGTTTTTATAAAAAAATTTACTTTCAAACCCCTCACCCTCTACCCCTATTTATAGCCTATAGCAATGAATGAGAACCAATGGATTTTGCTTGGAGATCGAGGATTACATCACAGCCATAAAACAGTTTCTATTGTGAACCAAATTGGTGGACACATCTGTTAGCCAATCGGTTGGTCAATCCGTTGGCTAATCGGTTTGTCAATCTATTAGTTTGTGCATATTTGATTTTTTGTTAATTTCTTGACCCGGTTTCTTCATGGATCCTTGAACTTTCTTGGGCCTTCTTTTGTCTTCATATTTCAACTTCAATAAATTATAGAAAAAAATCAAGAAATTTGAGTCTTTTAGGCTTTTATTCGTTAATCTTATTTAACATACAAATTAAGATAAAAACAAGTTATTAATGATATATTTATTTAAAGAAGATAGATAATTAGGGTATAAAAATGTAATAAAAATGTGATTATCAATGGCTTTCATCGAGCTCTATGTTCTTGACACATGCTACATGCCTTTTCTTCAAGTGGAAAATAAATTTTTATTTTATGATTTGCTAAATTGACCCTTTTGGGTTTCAAATACGACTTTTGGTTTTCATAATGGTTCAGACACTATGAGAAAGAGGCTAACGAGTTATTATGGTAATTAAGCTTATTAGGATGGATCCAATTAAATGGCGACCCATTTAATAAAAATCCTTAAGTAAACTCTCATATCAAAACATCAAAAATCTCTCCTTCAATTAGTTAGGGATGAGAGTAGATAGCTTGGAGGCCAAACAAAGGATGCATCAACAATCAAGAGCAAATATTTTCTTGCTCAAATATTTATTTTTTGAAAACTCCAATTTATATGTTTTGTTGATTTCATTTTCCTCTTTCTTTTAGTATAAACGAGGTTTCAAAAGATATAGTTTCTCATTTTCATTGGATTTAATCAACGGGAGGATATCTCTAGGAGGTGGATCTCAATCCAAAATCTCTTTCAAGGAGAAAGACCTATTATTGTAGAATAATGTTTGACTTTGCAAATTTTAGTCTTTGATCCTTGTTTCGATGAGATTTTTTTATAGGATTTAAGTATATCTTGTTCTCTGCACTCTTCAATTGGTTTTTTCTTAGGAGAAAGGAATGGGTACATCCAATGCAAGGAAGAAAGAATCATACCTAAAATATTGTCATCTCCGCATAGACTGTTGTGACGCCCCTAGTTTCACATAATGTTACAGTCCTAGGTGAATCTAAATATATCAAACCTACCATGCACCCACACTATGTAATAACATATTTCACCATCATAGTAATATCTCTCTAGTAGAATCAACAATAATCAAGTGTAGGTACAAAGCAGATAAAATAAAGATAATAATGCAATGAACAAGATAAAGGAAAGAGGTATCAAAATAATAATAATCATGTTCCAACCGAAATAAATGATGTACAACTGATGTCCGAAATATAGATAAAATATCTCAATACATAAAAGTCAACTGAAATAGTACTAATGCACACAACCTTCCAAAATAAAATACAACTCTAATGTCTAAAATAAGCCATAACTACTTTGGAGCACAAATAAACTACTAATAATAAATAATGATGGAAGCTAAGCCGAAACTCCATCAACCTGCAACTCTCTGAGCACCTGATTTGCTGCCTAAAAAGAGGGGAGACAATGAGCATCAAAGCGCTAGCGATATCATCTCCACCGCCTAAGGAGGAAGGGGGTTAGGAGTATAAAAAATACAGTTAATACATATAAATATATAAATCATCTATCCTGAACTAAGTAAAAATTGATATTTAGAAATCCACAACACGAGAATGGGTATGTCGAGCGAAATAATCCAAACAAGGAAAACCCTCATGTATATACCATGTCTCAAATTATGAATCGCTAAATCTCAACTCCGAATCCTATGAATAAAACAATAAATAAAAGAACAACACATTACCAAAACTCATCCAAATACAAGTAACATCAAATAACTCACACTACCCTCGGGTAGGTAGCCCAGTCACAAGAATAAACATCCGGTAAAATGAAGCTCGCATAGAATATATCGTGTATGACAACCTCAATCTTATACTCTACTCTCGGGTAAATAACATGGAAGCATGAATATAATCTATGTGATTCTCTATCAAATAATAATAATGTTGAGTAAGGCGCACATAATATTTTGTGGCATCACCTACCTTACTCAATCACCCTGCAATCACCCTATTCCACAAAATAATGATGTACAACAGAGTGTAGTCTACTACGGTCTCATTATAGTATACCAACTAGCCACCTTGAGTGTAGTCTATCACGATCTCATTGCGATATTGATGCGGCATAATTATGTACCAAAATTGCAAGTACACAATTGATCAAGTTATAGTATAAAAATATCGATCCCACGAGGAAGGTGATTTTAAGAGATTATTAGAAATGGTTCTTATGTTTTGTGCGTGACAATTAGGAATAAAGAATAAGTGTGATTGTGATGAGTGATTGTTGTGAATATATGCAAAAGATAATAAATTGAATTTTAGAGGAGTGAAGGAAGAATTAAAGAATAAATGAAATCACAAGGCAAGAAAGATGAATGAATAAAATCAAGAAATAAAACCAAGAATGAAAAGAAAATTTAAGAAAGTCAAGATGGAGGATTTAAAAGAGGTAAGAATTCTAGAATATAATCCACTAACCAATTTCAATTAAAAAATATAAACTATTCTCTTTTTATCATATTTCAACTTAGATTTATTAAGCATAGATTATCAAATCATTTAAGGAAAGTGTAACCAATCAAATTATCATCTAAGTCAAAATTACTATTTATGATAAGAACAACAACATGATAATAATCCTAGAATTCATAAGCATAACCTATCAAACCATTTAAGATAAGCATAGATTATCAAATTCTTCTTCTACCGATTAGTTCTCTAGTTGATTATCCTAAACATGAACATTTTAAATGCAAGAGAATAATTCATACAATATAAAGAAAATTAGACTAGTTTCATACAATTCTAAGATTCCTACAAGAATTAAATTCACATCTTAAGAAATAAAAACAAGAAAAAGAACTAATTACAAAAATAAAAAGAAAAAAAATCTAAACTATGAACAAGAAATAAATCTAACTACAAAGAATTAAAATCTAAACTACAAAATATATTACAAAAATTAAATGCAAGAAAATAAATCTACTCTACAAATTAAAGTGCAAAAAGAAATAAAAAGACAAGAAAATAAATCTATACTACAAGCATGAATTTAAATCTAACTAATAAGCAATAATAAAGAAATTACTAAAAAGAAATAAAAGAGAAAAGAAATGCAAACCTTCAATTTGCTCTTCATCTCCATCCTCATCATTCAACAAAGAGGAGAAAAAATAAATTTAAAGAGGAGAAAAATTATTATTATTAATTGTAACTAAAGTTACAATTTTTGGAAGGCCTTCTCAATTAAGAGTAGCCCTCCTCTCCAAAAGGAGTTACAAAATTTTTCACACCCTTAACCCCTCATTCTCTACCCCTATTTATAGTAATCATCAATGAATATGAGTCATTGGATTTGTCTTGAGCCCCAAGCAAAGCAATCTCCACCTTTGAATTTGTTAGTGAAGAATTTGTTTTTGTTCTTCTCTAACCCAACATAGGAGACCCATTTACATATGATTTTCAAAGATGAAAATCCACATCTCAGCAGGTCAGCAGGTCCGGTCTTTGATCTGCAACAATCAAAATTAAAAGCCAAGTCCGGAGCTTGATTTTCAAAACAAAAAATGAAAGTCCAAATCTTGCTGCAGGTCCGGCCTAATGGAGCTTCAAAAACAATCAAAGCAAGTCCGGCCCAATTAAAATCCAACAGTCCGGTCTCAGCAGTCCGGTCTCAGCAGTCCGGTCTCCATTGGTGAAAATTCAACTCTCTAAGTCCAATTCACATTTCTGCAGCAATCAAGTCCGGTCTCTGATGGGCTTTGGGCTGGCTTCTTTTGGAAGTTTTGGGTGGAATCTTTGTTTGATGGGCTTTTAAAATGCTGCAAAAATAGAGAAGAGAGATTTTTAAGGGGTTTTTACATTTATTAATATTTATTTATATTTTCATTCATTTATGTGAAAACTAAGCTAACAACAATTATTAATGGTATATTTATTCATGTAAAATAGATAACGAGGATATAAAATTATAATAAAAATATGATTATCAAATACCCTCACACCTAAACTTTTGCTAGTCCTCTAGCAAAGAAAATAAAAAAAAATCCTAACTCACTTTCGTAGGAATCGCGGTTTTATTTAGCGCATACATCAAGCCATTAAACCCCTAGGTTACCCTAGTGGACGAGTTGTACTCTCGTGAGGGTTTGTAATGAATATACCCACAAAATTCGGTCAACTTGCCAAGTTAAATAAGTCAGTAAATAACAGATTTTCCTTGATATATTTAAACATTCTAATTGAAGCTAGTTAATAATCAAGGAAACGTTTTTATATATAACTCCAATGTAAATCCCCTAGAAAATCTTTTTCATTATAGCAATACAAAACCAAGTAAAATCTTAGAAATTTAATTAAAAAGTTTTGAAAAGAACATGCCAACTCTTTGTTTTAAATAACTTTCAAGTCTCTTGATCAAAAATTATTTTTCAAGGCCATATATACAAAACAACAATATATATATATAAAAAATGGTTAGTGTTATATATATATATATTTTTTTTCTTCACTATCTAATTCTTGGTGATTGTTTTCTATTTTAACGGGCTTTCTAAGTGA
>BQKN01045428.1:0-18663 GCA_022839385.1 Asparagus kiusianus
AAAAAAAAACCCTCCACTATTTTAATTTGAGGAAATCCCCTCAGGTTTAAGCATATTATAGATAACGTCCCCTCAACTATAAAACTTTAAGATAATCCCTTGAACTTTTCTCACTTAACTCCCCTCAAATAAAAAGATTCTCTACAAAAACGCCCTCAACCATTTTAATCTGAGAAAGCCTCTCAGATTTGAACTTAATATAGATAATCCCCCTCAAATTTGAAAATTTAAGAAATCACCATGAATTCTTCTCACTCTACGCCTTTAAAACCTAACATTGTTATCTAATAACCCTATAAGTTTACATTTTTTCACTTAACATGAAAATAATTTTGGCAAAAAAACCCTAAACATTGGATGTTTACAATTTTAAGATTTTTTCAGATGTTTTTCGTAATTATTAGAATTTTCAAGAGGTTGATTATAATTTTTAGATGTTTGGGAGATTTGGTTTTAATTATATATTTTTTGATGTTTGTTTGTAATTTTTATTTTTTTGGGGTGGGTTAGTAATTTTATTGATGGTTCTTTGCAATTTTCTAATTAAAAGGGTTAGTTTATGATTTTTTAGATTTTTAGGGGGCTGTGTACAATTTAAAATTTTTTAGGATGCTATTTGTCATATTTACTTTTTATTGGATTTTTTCGTTCTTTTCATATTTTCATGTGTTTTAGATTTTTGAAAATTTAAAATTTTAGGGTTTTGTTTTTTAATTTTCAAAAATTAAAGGAGGTTGTTTGTACTTTTTAGATTTTACATAGGTTGTTTATAGCTTATGAAATTTTTATGGATTATTTATAATTTTGGAATGATAAGAGTCTTTTCCACATTTTCAGATTTTCTAAGGGGCTTTTTTTCAATTTCATGAAACCCTCAAAATTAACATAAAGGTCAATCTCACTAAACCCCCAACAATTTTACTATTTGGAAATAAATATCAAATATTTTTAAAACTCTAACAAAACGCCCAATAATTTTTCGCAGAGAATCCTCAAAATTAACAATATTAATTCATGTAGTCAGATGATCAAAGCACACCCCAATAACCCAATGAGTTTTACATTTTTCACTAGAACCCTAGCAATTTTTAGCAAAAAACCCAAAATAACGGTCATTTATAATTTTTAGATCTTTTTAGAGGTTTATTTGTATTTATTGGAATTTTCAAGAGGTTGATTATAATTTTTAGATTTTAGAGGGGTTTGTGTCTAATGTTTGATTTTTTTTAGAGGGTTGTTTATACTTTTTATAATTTTTTAAGTTTTTTGTAATCTTTTTAGGTTTTCTTTGTAGTTTTCTAACTTAAGTGGTCAATTTATTATTTTTAGGATGTTTAGGGGGTTGTTTTCAATTTAAAATTTTTAGTATGTCATTTGTAATATTTTACTTTTTATGAGATTTTTTAAATTTTTCATATGTTTGTTTGTATTTTTGAATTTTTTAGGGTTGTTTATAATTTTTAATTTCTAAAGGGGTTTGTTTGCATTTTTTTTAATTTTTCAGAAGTTATGTGTAATTTATGAATTTTTGTATGTTATTCATAATTTTAGAACTTTAAAAGTATTTTTTTTAATTTTAAGATTTTAAAGGGTTTTTTACAATTTCAATTTTTTAGGGGCCTATATGTTTTTTTGTATAGCTTTCAAATTTTTTTGAGTATTATTTGTAATTTTAGAATCTTTAGTAGCTATCTGTAATTTTTCTATTTTTTGGGTTGCTTATCAATTTATGGGTTAACTTGCAAATAAGATCGATTTGAGGGGTATATACAATCCTTGAGGATTAATTTTAGCCGATGTGAATTTTTAGGGTAACGCCATTTTGAAACTTAAGTGCAAAAATTCAAAATATTTTGGTTGCTTTCTGAAATTATCTAACTTAGTAAGGATTTGATGAGAATTACAGATATTTTGGGAGTTTAATGCTCAATTTAAAGTTCTATAAGGTTCATTGAAATTCACTTTTTAAAATAATTAAGGAGGGATAAGGATAATTTTTTAGATTGTTTTAATTGTGGATAGTTAGAACTTTTTTAGAATTAACAAAATTTTGATTATCAAAATTAACTTTTTTATGAATATTAATTTCTAGTAATAGATATGAATAGTTTTAATTTAATGAGAATCTTAGGAAGATAGAATTAGTTGAATACATGTCATCTTTTAATAGGATAGAAAATTAGTTCCACTATTTGATCTTTTTTAATATTAAATTTTGGTTGAAGATTTTACCTTTAAATTATTTGAATATGTTAAGATAAAATTAGAATGTAATATCCAAGGAGATTAAGGGTAAAATTGATCATAGAAAGTTTTTCTCAAATTCGCTCTTTTATAAGGAATATGATATGATTTCCTCTCTGTTCTATTTCTTATTCTCTTGGATTCTCTCTTTTTTTCTATGTATTTAGCGGATTAGGAATACTGTAATCACCTTTGTTATATTGAGTTGCCAATTATTTCAACTTTCCTTGTTTATTTCTCTCTCTCTCTCTCTCTCTCTTCTATTGATTATATTGGGCAGTAAAGAAAAGAGATTGACAAAAAATAATGAAAGATTTTGAACTTAATTTTCCTTTAATTTTCCTTTTATTCTGTGCAATTCTCATGTTTGATTCATGGGCCAAGACTCGTGAGCCGCTCTTTTATTGGTTTGTTTATTTCTAAATTACCAAAGCTTTAAGGCGATTGGCTAAATTATTCTAAAGGAAATTCTTTTTTCTTGTTTATTTGGTCTTTAACACTCTCGACATCAAGCGACCATAATATTCTATTGAAATCATGTTGGCATCACGACCTGCCAATAGCAATTTTTGAAATCATTGGCTTGTCAATAGACAATTTACAAAACATTGTTGAACATCCCACTTAATGGATTGGCATGCCAGTATACTATACATCAAGCTGATGTACATACTTACATGCTCTTTGTTTTAGGCAAAATGGTCAGATTGGTATATTTTCTCGAGGCTTGGTGACAAGTTGGTATATTTTCTTTTAGTTTTGTCAGATTGGTATATTTTCTCAACTCCGGTGCCATATAGGCCTTAAATTTAGCCGGAGTTACTGTTCCGACCGGTACTGATGGGATTTTTTGCATAAAACCCCCTCATCAAATACAGTTTCCTGCTCCTAACCCCCTCTCCCTCCTCCTCCTCTTCAACCTCCCCCTCTCCCTCATCCTCCTCATCCTCTCCCTCCTCCCTCCTCATCACTCTTCCCGATCCCCTCCATCTTCTCCTCCCCCTCCCTCCTCTCCTCCTCCTCCTCCTTTGGCCCTCTCCACCTCCGCCCATTCTCTGCCGCCACCCCCCTCTCTCTCCTCCCCTTCCTCCAAATCCCTCTGCCTCTCCCCTCCTCCTCCGTCCTTGCCGCCGTCAACTCCTTCCTCGACTCCTCCCCTCTTCCTCTCGCTCCGCCCCCTCACTAGGCTGAGCATTAGAAGTTAAGGTTTCAACCAAACTACTATCCGAAGAACTTGTCACATTAAACACTTCTTGTGCCTCAACATCACTATCGCTGCACACAACACACAACGCTGATGAAAGTTCTTCAATGATGCCTCCTTGAGTTCCTATTGAAACCCCTGCACATAAGAAAAAAATCAAGAAATATAAAGTCCCAGACTCCCAGGGTCTAAAGTTGGAACAGTCTCATTTACTCTTTTCCCATCTTGACCATGTGATTGAAATAATGAATTAAGTTATTTAGAATTATGTTTGTGCTTTTGCGTGCAATGTTTGTGTCCTGATGCTCCAGCACCATGAAAACCTACTAAACATGATGTCTAAACACTAAGAGACTGTTATTCGGTGTCATGAAATTGTATATTGCATATGGTAATCAGCTAAATTAGTTTCTCTGTAGTATAATAAAATTGATTAACATACTCCAAAAGCTTGACACCACTTCACCTAGAAACTCAAAGTATATACCTAAAAAGATATATTACCTAACAATCAAGTTTACGAGTCTGGATCTTATTTCCTTAATGCTACTTATTATTGCATATTGCAGACTGCTAATAAGCACTGGTCGAAGAGGGAGGAGGAGGGAGGAGGAGGGAGAGGATGAGGAGGATGAGGGAGAAGGGGAGGTTGAAGAGGAGGAGGAGGACTGGAGGAGGAGGGAGAGGGGGTTAGGAGCAGGAAACCGTATTTGATGAGGGGGTTTTATGCAAAAAATACCATCAACACTGGTCGGAACAGTAACTCCGGCTAAATTTAAGACCTATATGGCGCCGGAGTTGAGAAAATATATCAATCTGACAAAACAAAAAGAAAATATATCAACTTGTCACCAAGCCTCGAGAAAATATACCAATCTGACCATTTTGCCCAATTATTATTTATAGGGTGTTAGGTTAGAATTGGCCCATTAAAAAGATAGACTAGACCAATGTACTTGAACCCAACTGATTTAAAGAATTAATTCTATTTGGATAATCATCAGCCAAAGCATTTTTAATCATTTATCCATCTTACTCTCTATTCGAATCTGGACTAAATCCCACCCTATGTCTTTCCAAACCAGATCGATCCTGATAAATAAAATGGATAGGGGATACAAACTCTACAAATTTTTGCCTTTGCTCGGATCTAGTAGAGTCCAACTAGATCTCAGAACAAATAGCTAACTTAAGCCTAAAACAATATTGTCTAATGGAGATGATGTCCAACAACTTCAAAGACGAACAGACTCAGCACCACCCGCCAAGCGTGTGATAAGACATGCACCAAGGGAGCCTTAACACGTGCTGGACCAAGTTACATTAGAGGGAATTATAATATAATCTCATGTGCACTTTACCTTAAGCTCTAACTCATGCAACATAAATCTCGAGCCAAACAGACATCCAAGAAAAGCTCATCAAATCGTAAGTTCTGATACCAATCATCTTGGGCTGGAAAGTCCTATTAAGAAAATAGATTAGACTAATGTAATTGAATCCAATCGACTCGGTAAAATTAACCTTCTTTGACTAACGAGTATGAGCATATTTAACAATCTATCATGCTCTCTATCTAATGTTGAACTAATTAAATTCTACCCGATGTCTTTTACATGCCAAACCCATTTAATCGAATAGATGTGACATACACACTCTAGAAAGTGTACATTGCATTAAAAAAATTTCGAGCATTTCCCACGGAAACGGTCTTTCGAAGTTTGTTTTCCCCCCTGAAAATTCCCCAACCTCCGAAGTTTCTCAAATAGCAGCGCAAAGTTTTAATCTCTTTTTTTACGACTCTCCCCCACTACCACGAGTAAACTTTCTATCAGAACCCCTCACCACATGTGGTGGGGGTGTTCTGAACCATACAAGGAGCAACGAGATTACCAAACTGCACCCATGAGTCCATATTAACGTGAGGATGTGCACACCACTACCACCCCACACACACACAAAAAGTACATTACAATGGGAGTATACCTTGTCATCGGTGAATTTAAGTAATGGTACAGAAGTACGTATTAAGATTTTACAAAAGTAAAGACATGCTGTAAACTTCTATGTGACTCGCAAGCTATTAAGCGTAGAAAAGAATCTATCAGAAAAAGAAAAAGCTAGAAATTAAAGACAAACTTGTAGCCTTTCGGTGTGCGCCACCTTAGCTCATCATGATGTACAGGGGGGCTGTAGATGTTTCGGTGTAGTCTCTTTAAATTTTTTTTTTAATTGATGGCTCATTAAGGAAACTCTCATTTTTCTCTTTTTAGTGTAGAAATAACGTAAGAAAGAATAATATAATCATCATTAGTCTTCAAATAAATAAAGAAATAACTTTTATCTGAAGACTCTTTGCGTAGCAAGAGTCCTGATAATGTTCTCTATATCCTTAAAATTTTATGAGATGTACGTTGCCCGAAAGAGACGAAACAAATATTAATCCTAATTATCAGTAACTTTCTCAATTTCAGCAATAGTTAATTAGATTTATAGCTTAAAATCTAATGTAGCCACCTCAGATTTTATAGCTCGATCAGTAACATTCTCAATTTCAGCAAAAGGCGTAGGCTGTTCATCTACCTCGTATCCTCATCCCTGAACCCAATAAATTAACAAGGAACTAATTATGAAATAAAGTTCATACGTTAACCAACTGAGCCAGAATATACAATCTCTATAAATACAGGATATACTCGAATGCCCTTTCAATTTTGATGTTTTTCAACATGAAGCAGCCATAGCTCAAGATCACCTGTTATCATTATTAATTACTATTATTAATCATTTTCGTGACATGGCATTAAACTCACAATTTCTCTACAAAATAATACTTCCAAAGGCCTGTATACGTTATATTCAAGCTTTTGATTCACAGATGTATCATTAATCAAGACCATATATATACCGTCACTCAATTGCTTAGGGTTTTTTGTGTTCTTCTCGTCCCTGGCCTTCCTATAATCAGCTCGGTCTCCACCTCCATATCGGTACTAGTAGAGTCGCTATGTACAACTTCACTCGGGGATGAATCTAATTGAAGCTGGGTTTGTACCTTGCACTTCATTGAGAAAAATATCACATTCATTTGATAAGCTATATACGAAAAAAAATGGATTAATTAATAATAAACGTCATAGTTATGCATGTTCATCCCTACCTTCTCCCGTAATGATGCATTCTCCTGCATTAAAACCTTTTCCTGCTCTCAAGAAAAGGGGGTAAAAGAAGTTCAGTATTGATGAATATAGGTCAAACATATATATACACACTATTTTGTTCCTTAACCATGTATTTTGCTTAAGAATTGATCCTTAACCTTTACTCGAAGATAGACAAAAAGAGAGAGAGCAAAAATTTTCACCTTTTCTTGTAGTCGTGCAATTTGCCCTGATAGCAACTGGGTCTGAATTAAAAAGGAGATACATTTGTTAGCGTAAGCACGACTCTGATAACCGTTGATAAAGATTGATCGCAGAAATTAAGGACCGATTTTGAGAAAATAGGCAGATCTCATTTACTGATTAACCCCCTTGACGAAAAATGCAATATTAATTTCTTTCGATATGTACCTTTCTTCCTCTTATATTGCTTAGGCTTTTCTCTAGCTGGCCCTCAAGTTCAAGCAGTTCTTCAAATGCGCACGAATCCAAATTTTCACCCAAGAGCTTCCTGCATTAAACCTTGGATATATAAGTGCAAAGATAAGCGATCATAGGGTTAATTGCGGATATACCCCCCCCCCCCCCCCCCTACACACCCCCCCATACACACACACTATCGCCCAATTGCAAAATAGGTCCCATATAGTTCTATTGACTAGTGTTGCACATAGACCCCCTAAATGAAATTTTGTTGACTCTTTTACCCTCAGAATAAAGAGTCAAAAAGTTTTCACTCAAGGGGTCCATAATGATATTGTCACGATGTTGTCCATTCAATTTCTTTTGTTTAAGTAATAACAAACATTCATAAAAGTTTAATTTCTGTTTGAGATGATTGGTGCAGGTTTGAACAAGTGTGGTTCAAGTTTGAAGCAAAACGGAGTAAAATTCAGCTCAAAAAGGAGTCATCAGCAAACGATTCATCGATGACCAACATCGATCATCGATGATCAATCGATCATCGATGAGAGGTTAAGGTCATTGTTGACTCAATTTTACAAATAGATATTTTTCATCGACGACTCACGAAATATCGATCATAGAAAAATTCAGATGTTTCTCAATCATCGTGACAACTCCTCATCAATGATTGAGTGGTCATCGATGACCCAAGTCACCAATTGATGATTAAGTCATTGTTTTTAGATTTTTTAGGATTCTATCTCAGTAATTCATTGTTTCTGAGATACCTCATCTCCTATCTCGTTTCACATAACTTTTCCAGACCAAATAGAGATACAAAGAGAGAGGGTGGGAGGGAGGGAGGAAGAGTGGGGGAGAGAGAGGGAGGAAGGGAGGGAGGGGGGAGAGAGTGAGGAACTAGGGTTTACATTTGAAGATCAAATATCGAATCATCCTGAAGCTCGTTTGATCACTCCTCATCATGTTCATCATCAGATATACAACCATTAATGAGTGTTGCCCTAGGACCAGATTTATAATCATGTTGTTCCACATCTCCATCCAAATCCTTTGGGGAACGGTTTGATTCTCAAGAGTTGTAAGATCTTTTTGATTTTGTGCTTAATTGGTATTTTGATTGTTTATTTTAAAACTTGTTTTTACGATCGTATGATTGGGTTGTAAGGCGTACTCAAGCCAGTGATAATTGAGGGTTAGGGTTACTAACAAGAGCTAAGGTACACACTTATGATAAATCATTTTAGTGTAGACAACCGGATTAGGTTATACAGAGTATGGTCTTGTAAAGCCTATTGGATTAGAGTTTGTAATCCAGGAGAACAATATCATATAGCGTGGAAGCCCCTTCCAGAGAAGAAAGAGTTGATGTAGGAATTCTTTGCGTACACATGCAACACTAGAACTAGACATGGTCTATCTACAATTGAGCTATATTTCATGGGGTCTATCTGCAATTAACCCTAGATTATCATTATGCCAACATCCATCAGTCTCACCTCTTATGGTCTTCAACCAGCTCTATCTTCTTCGCGATATTCACAGCTTCATGCTTCAGTTCCTACAGTTTTGAGATATTTAGGCAACCTTAGAATTACATAGAAACGTTGAAAATTAATGGCATTTGATTCGCGCTAAAGTACTGCTTGAAATATAACGTGTGCTAGTAGTTTCAACCTGTAGATTGCCTTCACTTGCCCTCTTGGTGGCATCACTCATATGTGCAATGTATCGATCAATTGTCTTTTGCGTGCTAAAACAAGAAGAAGAAAACAAACATTAGCCAATATTGTATACTTTAATTTTGGGAAAAGGAATCATACATATAAATTTAAAGGAAACATATAAAAGTACTAATTTAAAGGAAACATATAAAAGTACTAGGGTGTGTTCGGTACCTTCTCAAAATGGGGTGACGTTCCAACCTGATCTCATTTTGGGCAAAATTCTATTTGGATAAAACTAGGCTAAGTTTGGCCTAGTTTTTCTATGGCCAATTTTAACCTTTAAACTGATATTGTTTTGGACCACCTTCCCCTCGGTCCAAACAAAATTGATTTTGTTTAAAACATGACTAGTGCTAGGCCTAACCCAATTTTAGGGTAATTGCCAAATACACCTTTAGTTTTGCTTAAAATTGTGCACTCAAACACGGAAAACCCCAGTAGATTCCAATGAATAGAAAGCACACTGCAGCATATTTAAGGTCTCTTTTAACTAAAAATGAGAACTATCAGAAATTTTCTGATCATTATATTGCACTATGTTGAGTAATACTTTTGCTTGAAGAGTTGGATGACCAGAATATCATGACACAATTTTGATCTAAATGGAGGTTATTAAGTCGATATGAAAAAATTTCATTATAAAAAATTTCATTGTAACACATGAAAAGATGTATTAAATAGTTAAACCAATCAATAAAGTTCAAAGAATTAAAAAGAAAAAGGGGAAAAATGAGATAGCTATGTCAAATGACAAATCTTTAATGTTCATCTTAACCTCTAGGGCCTCAAGTAATAACAAAATATATGAATCTTGTGTAACTAATTAATTTATGGAAGTAGCAAGACAATCTTTCTTCTAGAGCTATAATCAGTAATGAGATGTCTTGTATTCTCACTATCAGTAAAAATTTAATAATTAAGAATATTTACACTAGCATTTTTCACATATACAACATGATGATCGTTTTGCATGACCCTGTATTAATTAGTAATACATCGGTAAACGAGTGGATTTCCTTAGTTACTTCTACCATGTAGAAATTCTCCTTAGGTTTCCTCTAACGTGACCAAAATCTACATATAAAACTATAAAAGATTTGTACTAAACTCTTCTGGTTGATTAACGGAGGCATGCGATCAGTAATTTGTAATACTTTTTGTAAATTAACATGGATTTTCCATAGGTTACCTCTACAATGGATCATATGGGCTATTTTCAGCTCCTCAGATTACCTCTAACATGTAGGTCTAAACACGCATTCGCCCACAACACATGCACATCAATTTGAACAATCCTTTCCAATAATTTGTATCTACATGTTTTGAATGGTCTACAAACAAAAAATAAGACATACTAAGTTTTATCTACTCATGCATTTAAGTGAATATAAAATCAATAGTTTTATAATAATACAACTAAAAGGGCAACTTGAAACATGGATTAGTACTCTTAAAAGCATCAAGATTTTCACATGTGTGTGTACATATATATATAGACACACACATAAGATGTGTACATCATGATGAATGGGTGATAATCCCTTTGAATAGCCTTACCTTGTGCATCAAGAGATGCCTTAGTCGTTGCACAACCATATTGATCATGTTTAAAACATTATCAGATGCTCTAATAAGATAGTTAATCGCCTAGCTCTATATTTCTTTATACATCATCTTAAAAAGGCACCTTTTTTAATGTATGTTGTCTCTAAATTTCACGACAAGCTCGAGGTTAATGTTGCCTCATACATGAAACATGATTTCATCAACATTGTATGGTTGAAGTTATACTAAAATTAAAGCCTATTACATTCTCATTAATTATTATTTGTTTTTAACGTGGCTGACAAGGAAAAGAATAAGATAAACATAAAACTCAAGCACAGAGAACCAACCACTCTATACATGATACATCACCAATTCGGGGTGTTGGTGGACCGGATGTGCCTTGGATATAACACTTATCATATTTGCATCTGTTTGTCAATCATAGATATGGATACCGATATGTTTCGGTAAGGAAAATTCATATTCATATCTACTAAAACTTGAATACGAATACAAATATACATGCGGATATGTACACATATACAAAACGAATATGAGAAAACAAAATAATATTGAAAAACTATAGTTTGTATAATACAAGAGAGCGCATTAATCTGCTTGTTATATATGAAAAACAAAGATTATATCTTTTAAATATTAAAATAAGTATTAGATCCATATCTGTGAGCTTAAGAGGTACTGGCTTCGAAGTTAAACTTAAAAGGATGGCACTGTCAGCTTCAATCTATATGCTGTGGCAGGAAAGGAATTTGAGGATTTTTCAGCAGCGTGCACGAGACTCAGATACAATTTTTCGTGCACTGAAGTTTACAATATTCAGTAAACTTTTGAATCAGGAGCTACCAATTCATGTAAAGGAATATATTGAGAGATTATCTTGAGTACACAGAGTCTTTTCAGGCTCGGCTTGTTATCAAAGAGATGTAATTCAACTTCACATTTGGTTATGAATAAAAATTTTCATTGACCAAAAAAAAACTATATGATCAACATATATTTGGACATTTCGGATACAGATCCAAATATTTCATCCGGATATTTCATTACATAATCATATCCGCATTCATATCTTATTGGTTATAGATTTTGTAACTATATTCATATCCTAACAGGTACGAATACACTCGGGGATACGAATAATTTTTGGCACCCATCACCAATCGACAAGTATCACTAAATTGATTTTTCACAAGGATCAACGTCTTTCTTCTTTGGCGTGTTGATATTTGGCATGTTCAACCAAAAGCAAACAACTCTTGGATGTGAAAGCAACTATTAAGAGTCAGGGATATGGTGAGAAACAAATTCGATAATCTGGCTAATCTATTCAACTCCATTAACAAATGCCAAACTAATGGTAAAATCCAAACCTCCCAGTTTTACAATTTGATTGTCGACCCCTCTCCTCTGTTTCCCTAGGCTGACACTGTATGGGAGGGATTTAACTATCCTAAACATTCATTTGTTTTGTGGCTTGTATCCCATTCAAGGCTACTAACTCAAGATCGTTTATGCCGAATGAGGATCATCAATATCAACAAATGTGTGCTCTGTCAAGCTCAATGTGAATCCTGTCAGCACTTGTTCTTTGATTGCCAGTTTTCAGCTCAACTTTGGAACAAAGTTATGGACTGGCTGAAATTTACTAGGAGGTCATGCAATTGGAGTCATGTTCTCAATTGGTATTGCTATAACCTAAAAGGCAAAGGATTTTTGAAGAAGATTAAGAGAATGGCGCTTGCTGTCACAGTGTACATGATATGGAGAGAGAGGAACTGGAGGATTTTTCAAAGCAAGACTGCAAACATTGATTCCCTCTTTCGTGAAATCAAGATGTCTATATATTTAAGGGTTTTGAATCATAATCTTCCTTTACATTTGAAGGAAAAGCTTGAGATGTTGTAATATTTGAGGTGTATGTGGAGGGTTTCCAGGATTGTGCCTGGTTTAAAGGATGTATGATATAACTGTTCATTTGGTTATGAATAAAATTTCATTCATTGACCAAAAAAAAATGCCTTTCTTCTTCCTCCTCCTTTTCTCACTATAGAATAGAAGGATCAATTTCAGTTGTTTCCATTGGTTGCTATAGTATAAAATGAATTGTTCTAATCCTATAACTGATAATCTCATTAATTGATGAAATTATCTAACTTATCTTTTGATTCCTTAATTTTCTTCTTTAAATTTATTTCAAGGTACGTTCCAATTAAATTAACTGCAATTTCTGCCAGGAA
This sequence comes from Asparagus kiusianus, assembly GCA_022839385.1. NCBI lineage: Eukaryota > Viridiplantae > Streptophyta > Magnoliopsida > Asparagales > Asparagaceae > Asparagus > Asparagus kiusianus. The sequence continues at coordinate 12,566 of BQKN01045428.1, forward strand.
TTTGTTCTCCTATATACTAATACAAATTTCAATATACATGACTAATTGTATCACCAATTCAATGACTTTCATGAAGTCCTTTTCAATTCGTTAACAATAAAAAAAAAAGACATAATATCTAAAAAGAGTGTAGATCAAACCCCATATACAAAACAAACAAAACAAACAAAATAAAACAAAAGTACCTGGAGCTAGAGAACTCATAGAGCTTTCCCCTTGGAGAGAAAACTATAAGTGCCACCTCAGCGTCACAGAGAACTGATAGCTCGAAGGCTTTCTTCAAAAGCCCATTCCTTCTCTTGGAGAAGGTCACTTGTCTACTTGTTTCATTCTCTATCCTCTTCAGCTCAGTCTTCCCCCTCACCATAGCTCTCTCTCTCTCTCTCTCTCTCTCTCTCTACAAACTTATTCTTATTTGTTCTCTTTCTCTCTCTAGAGAGAGAGACGGGGATTATAAAGAAGAGGAAGAAGGAGAATAATTGAGAAGAGGAAAACACCGACAGGTCAAGATAAATAAGAAACAAACTCCACAAATGGCAAAAAAGAAGAAAAAACATAAAAACAGAATCCAAGAGGTTGGATTTACCTAAAAGAAAAAAATCTTTGTGATCTTTTTGGTAAAAGCTGAACATGGCTCTTTCCATATTGGGCATCCTTGGCCCTCAGCAAAAGCAGTTATGAGAATGACTTTTTTAATTTGCGCGTGGCTCCTTGTGTAATTCTTATATTATGGACTATTCCGGGGGGGTTTTTTTGTCTTCAGTTTTTAGAGTTGTCTTGGTGTTTTCTCTCAAAAAAAGAGGAAAATCGATTTTAAATAAATAATCCTAATAATAGGTTTTCAAGGTATCTCCTAGAATTTTGTTAGAAAAATGGATTTTGTAAATAATGGTTCAATTCATGTATTTTTGGAAAATGAATTTCCCAAATATACTCGTATCAAAATAAAATATAAAGAACTCATTTCTAAATAAAAAGTAATTTGCATAAAGGGGTTTTCACCCCATTTTCTACCCAACCAACCCGAGACTCCTTAGCCCCTTTCCTATAATCTCATGTAGACACAAAGAATTTTGTTTGTTGTAGCATACAAAGTATACACCAGTAAATAATATGTTAATTTAATATGTTATGGATAAAAGAAGATAATCAATGTACACCTATCATTGTTATATAACATGTACTTTGTATCTTTTGTTGTTTTCTTCTTATCTAGTTAGATTGTCTTTGATTAGAGAATTTACAATGCAATCAATTTGGTGGTGGACAGATAAACAGAATGTGTAATAATCAATGAGGTTGCAATCTAACTACTACACTATAGATAATTATCTATTTTCTCTACATAAATGCAGAGTTAAATTTTAACCCGTGACATTACTATCCTCGGAATAAAAGAAAGGAACAAAATTAGTCTCAAATAAGAGTAGTAGTTGAATAACATTTTAAATAGATTTTGAAGTAGCCAATATCTATTGATTTTGCTTTCCATTTTGAACTAGTGATATAATTTAAAAAGGATAAAGTATGGAATGTGTACTTCGTTTATTTATTACATTTGCAATCAAAAAGCTGCTGATAAGTTGAATTCGTGACATTTTCTCCCAAAAGAAAACCTGAGTTTGCGACAACAACATATGTGCAATTACAAAGATTGCCAAGTCCTGGCATGCAAGACCGCAAGTAGAAAGTAGATGGCGTGCGGACGTGCCGCCACGTTAATGGTCGATGCGCGAGTCGGGACCGCTTCGGCATCGGCCTTAGAAGGTGGGCCCCGTTAGTACGAGGACGCACCCAGCGATGGTACGGAAGAGCCATAGATGCGCCGACACGTAGTCTCGATCACGTGGTTAGGGTCCTAGGAGACCGCGTCCACCGGCGGACCTCACATCGCGCTGAAAATATTATATATTATTTACGGTATCACTTGACATCTCCCACGTGCAAAAAAATATATGGACCTATAAAATTCAACTTGGTGAATGGACTTTTTTTTACGGCCTTATTTTCACCTTTGATAATTTGAAGTTCGGATCTCACCTCATTGTGACGGCCCCAAGATATTTCCTTACAAAATTTTAGTGTCACGAGTCATTTCCCTTCGATATCTATCCTAGATCTCATTAGACTTTTTGTTAATTTTGTATCACATGATTAGCAACATGATAAAATGGGTTTAGATGTATCACATACTAAGAATGTGATATAAATTTAGATGAATTATCAAGCGAACTGTGATTTTAGGACATCAAATTGAAATGAGATTGAAATCTTAGAATATCAAAGTGTTAAAATAAATTCGAGTAAAACACTGGGGCACCAAATTAAAAAAAATCCATTTTAATTTATAAGCATGTTTCACACAACATGTTTGGTAAATTTACCTTATCCTTTTCTTATAAGCATTAAAAAATGGAAAATGATTTAAGGACCTAAAATATGGGACCAAGAGAGGGGACAGGTGATGTGTCCCCTCCCTATTGCATAATGAGTTGGCATGACCAATTCATTATGCAATAGAGAGGGGACACCTCACATGTCCCCTCCATTGGTCCCATATTTTGGGTCCCCGTAGCAGCACTCTTAAAAAATAGGTTGGGAATTTTCTACTTGACGGACTTGTTTGCCCTCTAACAACATAAGTAATAGGTAACTTACACGATTTCGAAAAAGTAATTATTAGCCGAAAATGTCCTATCTATATATCTTTCTCTTTGTTACCTATGAATTGCAACTCCAACCACCAAAAATATTACTTCTCCAAGAAATTGTAATCACATCGGGGCCTATAGCACTTTAGACAGAAGTGATGGGGGGACCAAACGAGCTAAATATTTTATTTTATTGTGATTTACCTGAATATTTCTAGTAGCCTATAAGGCTATAATGGGTTAGGCAACATAATTATAATACCATTTTCCTCCTCATTTTGTGGTAATCTTTAAAGAGTTAGGTTTAGGTTCTCTCTTGATGTGTCTCTTTCTCCAACCTCCACAAGAATCCCTTTCCCTTTTCCTAAATTAGACATTAATGTTTGAGGTTATTCTTTCCATGGCTACATGCTTCCTTCTTTTGGACCACACCCTTTTATTTGGACTTCACTTCCCCCCACTTGCAAGTCATCCTTTTGGTTTCTCACTTTATTGAAATATATATAGTTGCGTGTGCATATTAGCCACTTTAACTATAAGCTACTTGCTTGCATTAGCAATTAATTAATAAAGTTATTTTGTTGCATTTGATTGTTATGTGATGTCATAGACAGGATTAGATGAGCGATAAGTTAAGCTATATATGAGTTAGATAACTAATTAATATGCAGAAATGGGCATTTAATTATCAATATGTTTTTGAACTCATTGTTAAAGTTTTTGAAAAAGTTTTCTAAAAAACTGAGCTAAGTTTCACACTACATATATATTATAGCATGTATTTTAGTAATAAAAATACAATACAGCCCAGTGGTAAAAGTTTTTTTTTTTTTTGTTGAACAAATCAAAGGTCACCTAACGCCTGAAATTGATCAAGGTGATCATTATCACCAAATTCAATCTAAGGTGGCGCCTTAAAACTACATTACATGCTATCAAATTACTCAGTCCGCTCCGTTCGTTTTGATTTATATGTTCTGAATTATATACTAACAAAAAATTAGGCATATTGAGTTGTAATTACTCGTGCATCAAGTGATTGTAAAATTAACGATTACAACAATATAACTAAAGAGATAGTGAAACATATGTGTTAGAAGTATTTAATCATCATGATTTTTATTTTATAGACGTTTTGAGACTTTGAGATCATGATGAATGGAGCGGGTCATCAATTAGAATAGCCTAATTCATGAATCAAGAGGTGCTACATTAGATTGAATCTAAGGTGCCACCTTATGAACACGTATCCATATACATAACCACTTTTCTTTTCTTTTCTTTTCTTTTTTCTTTTTTTTTAAAAGTACATAACCACTTTTCATATGTAGTTAATTAGTACCAGAGTTCTGTACCATAAATAAGCTCTGATTATCACGAAAATGGGGAAGGGGTTACTACCCACGTTTGCTATATCCACTCCCAAACAGTAATTTTGGGAGTTGGATTGCCGAAAATACCCTTTTGTGGGACACAAAAAAAGACAGAAAAATTAATTACCCACCGGATTGGTTGTCCGGTGGGAGAAGGGCAATTTAGTCCTCACACACCCCCAAAGTTACTGTTTAGGAGTGTGAATAGTTGGACCCGTTACTACCTTTTCTTGTCCTTTTACGCATAAGTGTCTATGATCCATGAACAATTACCATCTATTCTAAATTTATCACTTACCATATTCTCAGAAAATTGTATTCATTTTTATTTTCACTCTAGAATAATTGTTTAATAAACAAATAGAGAAATGATGATTTAGTAATAATCTATCCAGTACCACTGCTAAAAAATTAGGCATCCTAGACGGAAAATTCCGTCTAGGATACACAAAATTCCGTCTAGGATGTGTATCCTAGATGGAATTCCGTCTAGAATACCCGTCTAGAAAGTTTCCGTCTAGGATGTAGTATTCTAGACGGAAATTCCGTCTAGAATACATCCTAGACGGAATATTCTAGACGGAATTTAAAACCGTCTAGAATACATCCTAGACGGATTATTCTAGATGGAAATTCCGTCTAGAATAATTCATCCTAGACGGAAAAAATTTCCGTCTAGAATGAGTATTCTAGACGGAATTTCCGTCTAGAATACTCATTCTAGACGGAAATTGATATTTTTTATTTTTTAAATTTTTATTTCAAAAAAAGGCATCCTAGACGGAATTTTTTTTGCAGAATCTAATTTGGATGCATGTACACAATATTGAAAAAAAAGAATTAAATTCATATCCAACACAATTTAATTATATTCATCAAAATAGTAGAGGGATACATAAATTATTTACAAACTTTTACATAAATTATTTACAATGGCTATGACAATGCAGAAGCTTCTTCAACTCCTTGCTGAACTTTCCGCTTCGTTTCACACACTCCATTATTTCTTGCCTATATCAAGGGGAAAATATTTTCCATAAGTAACCAAAAGACATAATTGACAGTATATTGCAAAGAGAGGGAGAACAGACCGCGATAAAGGATGGTCATCACACCCTAAAAACGTTTGACCTCTCAAGTTTTTCTCCATGATGGCAATTGCGAGAGATGCAGCATCCTAGTGTGCAAAATTGATGTCAATGTGTTTAGCTGAAGATCTTGAATACAAAATACACTACTAATTAAACACCACCCAGTTTTATAATGAATAGCTGTCTTAAGAAATAGATTTTATTTACAATCGTGTGATCCTAAATTCCACATAAGAACAGAAAACGGTGAAGAAATTTTAAAAGGATATGTAAAGGCCTGCTAATCTCAAAACGCAGCCCCCAATTTCCCCAACTACACTTTCTGCTCTCAAAAGGACATCTGTTCAAGGGCTTTTACCCATTGGCACAATGGGAGAATCCTGCCAATAATATCATCAAAAGGTAAACTCAACCTAAGTATATAGTTCTGGAGCTATACAAACAGGTGTATTTTTCATTCGGTTTATAAGAAGGAGAATAGAAAAACAAAAATCATCAGCTAGAATTGAATCAGTTTGTTGTCTTGGGTATAAACTGGTCATTCATAAAACTAGTAACGTTCATGTTTGGCACCGTTGAATAAAGTTGCTTCATTCTGATTAAAACCTTGAGGCTATTGAACCTTGAGGCTGTAAGCTTCACTATTTGACATGAGTTAATTTCTCCCATAATAAATTGTATATATAAGGAAATGATGTATGACATATAATAAGAAATACAGGACTAAAACAAAAAATATATATTGGTTCTGTCGGAATTAAGATTTCAGTTTTGTTGGCTTGTTACCCCTTTGGTGTTTACTTTAGAGAACCCTTTGGAGAGTAGTAAAACACATGGGAATGAAATTCCTCGAGGAAGATGATTGGTTGACTCTCATTCTCATCTGTTTATTGGTAAGTTGTCATTTTTCAACGGTGAGAAAACTAATTAACAAATGGGTCAATTTTATTTGCAATCACAATTATAATGTCATCATATGCAAA
>BQKN01045430.1:0-13199 GCA_022839385.1 Asparagus kiusianus
TTATATAACCCGTTATAACCCATTTTGTAACTTAACAGTGCCCTCTTGTTATGTAACACACTCATTTAACGCCGAAACTATTTAACCCAGAAAAAATATCAATGTTAAAGAGACCTATTATATAACCCGTTATAACCCATTTTGTCTTAGCAGTGCCCTCTTGTTATGTAACACACTCATTTAACGCCGAAACTATTTAACCCAAAAAAAACAGGCTATATTGCGTTAAATGTGTTACGTTATATAACCCGTTAACATGAGTTTTTTAGGTTAAATTACATCTCTGATTAGGACATGAGGATCCATCTCCACTATCCAAACGATTTAAACCCTATGCCTTTTAGGCCTGATCACCTTATTCTCTTCCTGCGAATATGGAATCTCCTTGCTTCCCCCAACCGAAACCCTAACTTCTTGCCTCCTCTGGAAGACCTCCAGCTATCGGCGACTTCTGCAACTTCGATAAGGTAAACTTTTCATTTTTCAGATGTGTATTGAGCATCCAAGTTTATATCCTTTCAATAAATAGTGATTCTAAAATTATCTTTCAAATTTCAATCTTTTATATTGCCAATTTACCTTAAATCATATCAAACTTGTTGCTTCATTACTTTACCCTTCAACATAATTTTTTAAGATCTGTCATAAAATTAGAATGCAAAGATTAATTAATGGGTTAATCGTGTTGGTGAGTAATTACTTTCAGTTATTACTCGATTTTAATTAGGTTTTAGCTTTCAGTTTTTAGTTTTCAGCTAATATTAGAGTTTGTGAAATTAAAGTAGCACATCTCTGTATATGCAAAATTTATTACTCTTGTTACATAATCATGTTTAGTTTGGTTAATGCAGTGAACTTGATTAGGAATTATAATATTTTTGTAAAGTTAAGAACTAAAAAGTTATAAGTGTTTGGTTTAGTTTTTATTGCCTTAAACTTACGTTAACATATTTGATCATTTGATGATACTTTTTAGAATGGTTGTTAGTCATATATGATTAACTTTTGGAAAGAAATTGTGATACTGTATTTTATATTTGATAATTGTGATGTTACATTAGAAAATTTTGATGATTCTTTTGATGATTCTAAGTATTAAAGTTACTATGAATTGTTAGTATTTAAAATATCTAAATAATTAATAACAATATAACCTAGGTTATGCGTTACATTTTTTTATGTTTTTTTCCCTTAACCCTTAACAGGAGGTCAAGCGCTACATAACTCATTTTTGTTATTTTCAACATTGATATGCGTGCGCGCGCACACGCGCTTGCTAAGATGGAAGAGATAATAAGTAAGGACTTGGGTGATATTAGATGCAACAAGAATGAAGATCAAAGAGTTCCAATAAATTGCCGAGGTAATTAAAGAGAGGTGGAGTTGCTACATAAATTGTTTCATGATAACCAAATTGAAGAACAATAGGGAGAATCTAACCACATAGTGCAAACTATAGATACTGTCAGTAAAGTAGCATTAGAAGGTTAGAGATGCTTTAAAGAATAGAAGTGAAAAACCACAGGGCCGAATAATTCTCCTATTGAAATTTGAAAATGACTTGAAAATATAAGCTTAGGGTGATTGATTTTAACAAGATTATTGAGACAAAAAATGACTGTTGGGTGAAGAATTAGCACTTTGATATCAATATACAAGAAAAAAGGAGATACATTGTTCAAACTATTTTGATATTAGACTCATGAACAAACAATAATTTTTTAGAGAGGTTAATTGAGCAAAAACTAAGAAAGAAGACAAGTAGATCTGAGAATCAATTTGTTTTTATGCCCAGGAAGTCAACTATATAAACTATTCATATAAGCTATTCATATATCAAGACAGATGATGGAATCTATTCAGATGAATGATGGAGAGATACATAGCGAAGGGAAGGATTTACATATGATTTTTATTAATATAGAAGAAATCTTATGATGTGCACAGGAAGAAAATGTGACAGGTTTTAGAAAAGAAACATGTATCTAATATGTATATTGATGTGATAAAAAGATATGTATTATAGACTAACAACTAAAGTGAGAACAAATGAAGCGGAGAGAGAATTATTTCCTATTGCTGCTTGTCTACATCAAGGATGAATCTCAAGACCTTTTCTTTTTTTGCATTAGTTATAGAACTTATGGACACATTCTGGATAAAGTATCATGGTGCATATTATTTGTTAATGATATTTTATTAGTTGATAGGACTAGAAATTATACATAGGAAATGTATAATTTCTAAAGTAAAAAGATTGAGAGAAGCTCTGGAAACAAAAGAATTTAGAATTACTAGGAGAAAAAAATAGAAACATGAAATGTAAATTTCATAAAAAGAGCCTACACATTGGTAGTCAGGGAAAATCTCAAAAATAATTACTTTCGTTATTTAAGGTCAACCATTTGTTGTGGCAATGAAATTGAGGATGATGATGCCTATCAAATCAAAATAGGATGGTTAAGATGGATGCTTTTGAAGTATAATGCAATCGTAAAATACCTATAACATTGGAAGGAATATTCTATAAAACAATGACAAAACCAACACGCTTTATAGATCACAATGTTGGGCAATTAAAAGTCACATGTGCAGAAAAATATGTGGCAGAAATGAAAATGTTACAATGACTTTGTGGATATCCACTGTAGTTATCTCGGGCACAATGAGGTGATTACCTCGGGCACAATAAGTGAATGAGGCGATTACCTTGGGCGCTTTGGAGCACCGGAAATGCGCCCCATATAAGTGTGGGGCACATCGCATAGGTGATGCACGCGCTCAGTGTGCCTCATTGCCCCTTGCCCCTTACTCCACGATGCGCCCGGTGCTCCTCATTACTACTCGTCGTTCCCTAATTTATTACTATATCTTATTCCTCTACATTCTCTTGTTTTTATTTCCTTGGTCTCTTTCTCCTTTCCCACATATTATCGTCTACTCCATTTTTTCTCAATTTTTCCTTTTTCTCCCTTCTTGTTACTACTTCTATATCTAGAAGACGAGAACATTGATTAAAAAATCACAAACTATTATCTAGATATCATGACATCAATGACCAATAATGTTAGTAATTATGAATGTATGATTTCATAGTAAATATTCTCTCATATTTTTCAACGTGATTAATTACTGAAAATATGAAAGTGTGGAGTTATGTTTACATTAACACTCTTTTAATTAGTGCTAATATGATGAAATAAGACCCTATTTTGTAATGTGATACATGGTCATTATCTTAACATGTTCTTCCCACTAAAATCATAAACATATTGCTAGTTTAATTTAATATATCTATCAAATAATTTTGTTTGTGGTATGTGTCTCGCTTCACTGAGGCGTGCGCATTGCCTTGCACCCTGCACATGATGCGTGTAAGGGGACTTTACGCCCCTGTATTGTGCCTTGATAACGCTGATACACTAAGTGATAAGATTAAATATGAGCATATCAGTAAGAGATTAGAGAACACCCCTATTGCGCATTAAATGAGAGAATCAGTTGAGATGGTTTAAATATGTACAATAGGGGGGCTCTTAGTGCGCACCAACTAGAAAACGTGATAATATTAAAGTCAATGGTAATATCATAAAGCAGACCTAAAATAACTTGGTTGGAAGCAATAAAGGAAAACATGAAAAAATTTAACTTAACGAGGAGATGACCAAAATAGAACTACATGGAAGAATAGGATTTAGATGGTTGACTCCAAAATTTGGGATAAATGCTTCATTGTAATAATTATTAATTAGTGAATAAACAAGTTTCTCTGATATCAAGTTAACCACTCCGGTTTCTATATGCAGAAGGCATCATATTGCACACCAAAATTCAAAATAGCTAAAAATTATAATATGTTCCTATTGAGTTCAACAACTGAAATAAAAGAATATGTGAAATTTTCAACCAAAGACATAATATATTCATTGGTGCCAAAATAATGATTTACTAGGAAAGTACAAAAATATAATTACCTAGGTCTTAACAAATGCTACTAACCCTCTAGAACATGCTAGGGCAGCCAAGCTTGCCAGTCTGCTTAGTTCACACAAGTTTTGGTTCTTCCTCTTAATTCCTATGTTCTTCCACAAAAGTATAAGGAGAAAATAACATATGTGTTAACTTCAACTTGAAGAAAGATGAAAGAAACTAAAAATATTGTATTCAAATTATAAATAAAGTAGATAACTCCAATCTCAAGCTCAACTTCGTGTTCATTGTAGAAAAATTGTAGTTGGTTCATACATGTGTTGTGATGAACTCTGAAGTTCTTATTGATACAATTCTTTTCAAAACTACGAGCATATGTTATAAAAAAAAGATGTTATTTGACATCATACTCATATACACTTGTGAAGGCTTGACTATATATGCATGTGGAAACTTTCTAAAAATTTTCTATATATTCTTAGTTAGAACTGAGCTATAAAATGGAGTCATTTACCATATTACTACTTCCGAACAAAATATTTTTTAGTCTCTTTAAGTTCAAATTATGACATTTAATCTTGTACTTCAATGTAAGAACATAAGACTTAAGAGCAAGAACCAAAAATTGAGTGAGATATAAGTAGGCGCTAGGCAGGCAAGCGTGGTTGCTACTAGCATGTTCTTATGTTATTAGTTCATATGTTTTGCACTTTTCTAGTAAATCATTATTTTGGCACAAATGAATATAGTGTCCTTTAGTTGAAAAGCTCTGTAAATCTTTTATTTCAATGTTGAAGGCAGACATATATTTAAGTTTTTAGCTATCTAGAAGTTTGGTGTTGGTCATAAACTATCTTTCTTTCCTCTATTTTTGGGAATATAATGCATTGTGTATATAATTTTAGGAATGGTTAACTTGATTTTAGACAAACATGCTTATCCACTATTTAATAATTGTAGTTTTTATCATTTTTTATAGCTTTTGAGTTTGATGAGGTGGTGCTTAATTCCTTTTCATATTCACAATGAAGCACAAAATTTAAGATGAAATGAATTAGTTAATGAGATAAGAATGTTTCCGAGATAAAATTCTAAGCAAGAATGGTGGAGGTGATGTTGTAATGTTGCTTGGTGATGATCACTATACCAGACTCCCTTGGTTCCACCTTTGCTTTTAAAGCCTAAGACAACTAGAAGCAGAAGGTTAGAACCCTAATTTATAATTGGTAGTTGGGATGCAAAACGTAGATAGTCACAGATATATCTGCAACAATACTTGACAGGATTGAGATACAGATATTAAATATTCATATCCAGTAAGATTGGATAAGAATACGCATATATGTATCGCTCCGATAGTTGAATATGTTCTGACCTTAGGTTAACAGATCTGAGCCATGCTTTACTAATCTAGAGATCTAAATTTAGCTTTTTCGGATGACTATGATATGAGAAATTTTAGTTTATTTAAATCACTCATGTGACATCACATGTTCTGATGTTCTATATATTTTTCAATTTAATTTGTTTCTCTCATATCCTCTTTACACTTGCATTGTTCTCTCTTATTTGATCTATTTGTATCCAATTTTGACAGATATGAACTAAGGAGTTCCCTTACCAAACCACGTCTACGTTCATACTTGTATTTTCAAACAGCAAAAGTGGTTATGAATGTGGTACTTATCATATCTAATCTGTTTGCACCCCTAACTAGTAGGCTCATAAACATATATAACAAGTCCAACCAGAAAATACAAGTTCACAAGCAAGTATGGATCTTTTTTATGGTGGCATGTGAAGTCTGATTCTCAAAGATTGTATTCCCAAGATCTATATACAAATATTAATACTGTTTGCCACTTCTGCAACTGTTTTTAATGTGTTAGAAGAATCAAATTATACTTAAATTTGTTACAAATATCTAGTACGTATTGTGGCATAACAAATTTTCACACCAAGTTGTTGCATTGGATTACGTAAATGATATGTTTTAGCATTTTCCAATAAAGATTTTATTGCATATTTAAGGTGAGAAAAATTTCTCCTACCAACCACAAACTAAAACAATTTCTTTTGTTACTCAGCTTCATAGAGATAGGATAAGAAGAATCATCAACTTAGAGGTTTTTTCTATTGAGGGTAAAAAGGAGGGAAATGGTTGAGAAGGTTTTACGACAAAGTCTACGAAACATATCAATAGGAATAGGAAGAGAAGAGGTGATGAGATTATAATTAATGGAGTAAGAAGGACTAGAGGTAGACCTAAAAGAACTGGAAGGAATTAAGAAGAATAGATTCATGTAGCCGAACCTAAATATTTAGTATAAAAGATTAGTGTTTTTTTTTCTGTTACTCAATTTCATTGTCTATTAGTCGGATTAGACATATACATCAAAGTTAACTTCGATATCAAGCACCATAGCAGCCACTAGAAACTGGAATTTCTTCCCTTTTCTATAACCATCAATTGCAATCTCTATAACCATCAATCACAATATCAGGTTTTACTTTTTTTTTATAACAGCAAACATAATCTAGCATTTGAACCCTACTTCCCCTACTACAAATTTGATGATAACAAAAATTCCTTTGCTCTGTTAACCACGGAGTACTCAACACTAAATAACCCATTACTGAACTACTTTCTAACTTTACAATTGCAACAAATCAAGGTAATCAAGGCAGAAACAAGTTCAATTTCATATCCAAAACATAAAATTACCAAACATAACCTTAAAAACCCCACACTTACCCTATACCCATTGAGCTCGTTCTCGAGTTTCTCCTTCCTCAGCTCCGCCCTTCGATCCAACGAATCGGCCCACGCCTGATCGAGCTCGTACTGCGGCCCGAGCCGACCTCCGATCTTCGCCGCTACCTCTCGATAGAGATTCGAGTCCTCGCCCTTCTTGATCTCGTCGAAGGCCATGCGAAGCGCTTCAAGCTCCATCGCCTGATTCCCGCATCGCTCGGCGATGAAGAGGAGGCGGCAGATCTTCGTGCGGCCGGAGTAGAGCGCGGCGTACGCCTCGACGTCCATCTGCTCGCCGCTCATCAGCGCCTTGGAGGCGCCGCCGGTGCCATTGGAGAAGACAGGGTCGTCGGAGATCTCAGGTGCGATGCCGTCGTCTTCAGTGTCCATGGATTAGGGTTAGGTTTTTTTTTTTTTTGAGAAAAATTAGAGTTAGGTTTTGTTGCGGTTTGAGTTTCAAAAACCCTAGCAGATGGGAAAGGAAAAGGAATTTCGATGGAGCTCGGGGATATCGACGATGCAATGAGTTCGACTAGTGATCGGTTAGATTAAGGGGCTGTTTGGTAGGCTGCAACTCGAGTGGTTGCAACTCCAGTTGCATGCAACTAGGTCCAATTTGACTAGTTGCATGTGTTTGTTTTGCTGTAACTCACAGTTGCAGTTGCAACCGTAGTTGCAAAACAACCCTTAGTTGCAACATATGACTTACGTCAAAAATGGCCGCAAATCATAGTTACAACTTAGGTTGCAACTGACCTAAATTTATTAAAATCAAAATCATTACTTAATATTTCAAAAATAAATTCATTAAAGGTTTAAAATAATCTTTTAAATAATTCTTATTATAATAATTTCTTCAAAAACGTTTTTTAAAATAATATATTTTTAAAATAATATATTTTTAAAAATGTTTTTAAAATAATATATTTTTAAAAAATAATATATTTTATGAAAATAATATATTTATTAAAATAATATATTTTTTGAAAAATATTTTTTTTTGAATAATATATTTTTTGAATAATATATATTTAAAATAATATATTTTAAAAAATAATATACACTTTTTTAAAATAATATATTTTTAAAATAATATATAATTTACTAAAATAATATATTTTTTAAAATAATATAATTTTTCTAAAATAATATATTTTTAAAAATGATATAATTTATAAAATAATATACTTTTTTAAATAATATATTTTTTAAAATAATATATATATTTTTAATAATATATATTCAAAATAATATATTTTTTGAATAATATATTTTTTGAATAATATTTTTTAATATATATATTTAAAATAATATAAATTTTTGAATAATATATTTAAAATAATATAATTTTCTAAAAATAATATATTTTTTGTTCAATATATTTTTAAAATAATCTGTTTTTATAATAAAGTATTTTTAAAATAATATAATTTTCTAAAAATAATATATATTTTAAATGATATATTATATTATTTTTAAAAAGATTATATTAACTTTACAAAATATATTATTTTTAAAAAATATATTATTTTTTAAAAATATATTATTTTTTTAAAATATATTACTTTTTAAAAACTATTATTTTTTAAAAATTTTTTATAAGTTGCATATGTTAAGTTATAAGCATAATCAAACAGCTGCAACTATAAGTTGCAAAATTTGAATTTTAAACCAAACAATTGTAACTGTAGTTGCGTGTAAGAAGAGTTGCAACGTCTCAGTTGCATGCAAGTGCCACTTGCATTGCAACTCCAGTTGCAAACAACCAAACGCCACCTAAACCGGACGTGGGCTTGTGTGGGGTTTTCACTTTTTCCTGAGCGGCTGTTTGGTTTGTTTTCCATTTGTTGGGTAACCTCATTTCACTCCAAAAAAATTTTTTTGGTTTTTTAAAGTTTTTCATAAAATTAGTTGTTAATGGTATGTCAAAATAAAAGCATCATGTGCTCCATTTCCATATTGTTTTTGTCAAAATAAAAACATCATATGTTTGGGAACCATGGTATTTTTATGGTAAAAAACACCCAAAAACAACAAACACCACATTTATTTGAAAACACATTTAAGGTGTTTTGTGTTTGGCATGGTGTTTTGAGTTTGATTAGGATGTTAGTATAATAGCTAAATATAATCTATAATATTATAAAAGATAATTTATTAATTATATAATGTTTAATATATTATATATTATTATATTGTATAAATAATAATATACTATATTGAATTGTATTAAATAAAATATATTATATTAGAATATAAATAATATTTTAATTTATACTTTTTAAAAATATGTTTAATATATTCACATGATATATTCAAATATGTTTAATAAAATATATTATTTTATAATCTATTTTAATAAAAAATTTGATATTAATTTAATATTCTATATTAATATTTTATATTATAATAATAAAAAATAATATAATGTAAAGCTTATAAAATAAAAATATATACTATTTTAAATTGACATAATATTATAAAATGACTATAATATTATATATTTACAAAAATAGTATATAACTAATATATATTACTAAATATAATATAATATAAATATAATTAACATATATTAAATCAAATTTGTATAATACAATAAAATTAATGTTATGTTAAAGTTAAATACTATATTAAATTATAAAATAAATTAATTTAAATTATCAATTACAAATTATAATATAATATTTTTATTATAATATACAAATAATTTAATATAATTTAATATTATAAATGATTATTCATTAACAATATAATGCTCAATCTATTGTATATTATTATA
Source organism: Asparagus kiusianus (assembly GCA_022839385.1). Lineage (NCBI taxonomy): Eukaryota > Viridiplantae > Streptophyta > Magnoliopsida > Asparagales > Asparagaceae > Asparagus > Asparagus kiusianus. The sequence continues at coordinate 9,465 of BQKN01045430.1, forward strand.
TTGTATAAATATTAATGTACTATATTTTTTATCACAATATTAATATAATATATTAAATTATTTTAAGTATAATAAATTATATTATAAATAATATTTTAATTTTAAAATATTTTAGTCTTTGTTTAATATAATAATAATATAATATAATATAATATAATATAATAAGAGTGTTAAAGTATAATAAAATCAGTTTATTATATTATATTATGTAAAGCATGACATATATTGATGTAATATCATATAATATAGATTATCTATATAATATACAAAAAATGTTATACTATTAAAAATAATTTAATAAACATAATATAATATAATAAATTGTTATATCAATTAATATAATATATCTTATATTGGTCTATATTATAATATTCAGCTAATATAATAGGATATACTATATTAGTTAATACAAAATATATTATAACATATATGTGTTATTTCGTATATGATATTATTATAATATAATATATGTGGATGGAAATAGTCAAACTAGTATTGACCAAGAAAATCAAAATGGTTTTTTCAAAACACTTTGGGAAGAAACACAATGTCATTGTGTTTATTTAAAGAAACATCACGGAAAACTCATAATAATATCTAAACGCACCCTAGGTTGTTAGTGTTTGGTTCACATATAAAATATGGTGGAAAATTAATTCTACTTTTTTCATTTGGTATTTAACAAATAGGAAAATTATTGGTTGATTAGACTTTTTGCACTTTTCTTATGTTATTGAAGTTTTGTAGGTATAGTATGCTTACCTCTCACTAAAGACAAATTTATTTGTGATCGTTGTGGATAGGAATATACCAAAAGAAAAGTGTTAAAATAATATATAAAACTTTTAAATAACGTGATTCATTATAAATACTTGTTTGACATGGAAAATTATATGAAACACATAAATAACATGATTGCTCATAACCTGTATGAACTACACACCTGAGTTAGCAAAAAATTCATATGAAATCTATAAAAGAACCAATTCACTATAACAACTCATATGACATGAAATATCTTGAATCCAAACCTATAAATAATACGATTAAACATAACTCGTATGAACTATGCACCTAAATTAGAAGAAAATTCATAGGAACCCTATAAATAATCTGATTCATCATAACAACTCATATGATATGAAAATCAAAAAGTCTCAGACTACATTTATATGTAGGTCATTATTATCACGAAAAGTCATCTAATAGATCTTATTGAAGTCCAGGTAATCAGATATAGGAAACCCCAACGATTGTTGGAAGTTTAGATTTAAAATTATCAACTAGTGCTTAAATTATCCAAGTTCGAACTAGATCAAACAACAAAAAACCACAATTTCCAAAGCTTCCCACTTGTGATGAATTAGCCGAGAAAATTAGCAAACTGCAAAGATCAAACTACAGTGAAGATCATGCAAAAATCAACACACAATGACAAATTAGCCTAGAAAATATTAAAATGTAAAAGATACCCAAAATTTCCCACTTCTCATTTGTGAAGAACACAAACAGTCATAGGCTCCAAAAGATCATACTAGCTGTCATCTTAATCTCCTAAACCACAATTAAACACAAATTCATCCTAAACCACAAAATCCAAGAATAAAAAAGAACCAAAGTTTAAGATCTTACGGGTAATTAGGCAGCAAGGAAAAAGGTTGCAGTGAAGAAGAAGACGAGGAAGAAGGCGACAAAGAAGAAAGTAGTGATGAAGAAGGCTATGAAGAAAGAAGCAGCAAATTCCTAACTGAGAGGAGAGTAAGGCAGGTAACCCTAGCTCTTATTTTTCTTCCGGGGGGAGGGGGGTGTTAGAATTTTTTAGTGGCCCATGTTTCCCACTATTTTGTAATTAGCCACATTTTGCAAAACTACCTTTAGTGATCAAGTTAACTTTCTCACGTTTTTGAAACTGGTCATGTTTTATTTAGTTACATAACTAATCACGTTTTTATGCCTAATTCCTATTGGTCAATTAAGATAACTACTCATGTTGATGGAGTGTGAGTATTTCTCTATTTAAAGACTTGGTCCTCTCTCTACCTATGTGTGTGAAAATTTTCTCTCCGTCAAGAAAATTTTCTCTCCATCAAAAAAATTTTCGGAATATTTTAAGAGGGTTAAGGGAGAGAAACGCAAGTCTTCAAGGTTGTACATTTTGAATCAATTTCTCTTCAAGTTTCAAATCATGGATCAATGTACATTTTTCTTAATTAGTTGTTCATAGTGAAAATCATTTGTTCTAAGATCTTGGTTGTAAAACCCTGAAATTTCTATAATAAATATATGTGAATTATTAATAGTGAATAATTCTCTTATGATGAATAATCATATATATATATATACATATACATGTCAGATGAAAGTAATTATCTGTGTTTGAGAATTCAACAAGTGTTTATAAGTGAGAGAAATCGAGTGTTATGGCCAGCGTGTGAAATGCCTGGCAGCAGGCATTTTTGTGCTGCGCGGTCGACCGACGCGGTCGACCGTGGCGGTCGACCGGTCATAGTGTTTTCTAGGTTCGGGTCCAAACGGGTTCGGGTCGGGTTTGTGAGTTGGTATATTAACTTCTCTGCCCGAGAGAGCCTCTCCCAGATCTGAGATTTAAAACCCTAGCCCCCTTTCTCTCCCCTCTCAAAACCCTAGCTGGATTTGGTGATTAGGAGGAGTTCTTGAGGATTTTGAGCGGGATTTTAGAATTTCAGCGAAGGGAATCAACCTCCTGCAGATCTAGGGCATTCGTCAACACCCAAGGCGAGTAACTTCTCGCCCAATCCCCACCCCTTTTGTGTTCATGTCAAGAATTGAGTTTTATTGGTTTTCATTGAGCCAAATTCGTATTTTTGAATAGCTAATAGATCATTATGGCATAAAGTATGAAGTTGGGGTATTATTTATTTTTAAAACTCACCAATGATTTCTGTTAAAAGATCTAGATCTGAAAATATCTAAAAAGGAGTAAAAACCTTGTTTTTATTGTTAACGATGGGTAGATCATGTTTATATATATATGGGATCTTGGTGACAAGTTTTAAAGGTTTAAATTCGCGATTTTTACTGCTTCATGACTCCTCCATAAGTTGAGTTTTTGTTTAAAAATTTTTGTTTCAGGTTTGCGTTGACAGAAAACCCAGATTGGGTTTCTGTCCGCTTGGCGGTCGACCGGTGCTGTCGACCGCTGAACTCTCTGTAGAGGCAGAGATCGTCGGCGGTCGACCGACTCGGTTGACCGCGACGCTCTGGTGGTCGACCGACTGCCGCATCGGTCGACCGCAGCACTCTGGCGGTCGACCGAGATGCCGCAGCAGTCGACCGTCCGGCTCGTGTCAGGATGCGATCGACCGGTACGGTCGACCGCCGTTCAGTCTGCTGAATTTTTTTTCTTGTTCTGTTCATGTTCGAGTTTTGGCCTGTTATTTGACTCTGTTTTTTTGGCCTTATTACGCATACGCGCATGACAGATAATCTGGAGGCACCAATTTGGGGATATACTCACTGTTTTGAGTGTGAATTGATTTATGTAGATCTCACTATGTATCCTGGCTGTATTTTCTCTATCTTAAAGTCCTTGTGTTGGACTATAACCCATTAAAGTCCTCGTGTTGGACTATAATCCATTTCAGTCCTCGTGTTGGACTATAATCCATTTTAGCCCTCGTATTGGACATATACCCGCTTAATCATGTTGTTGACCAGTCATTAAACTATGAGTATGACACTTATCTGAGACAGGAC
>BQKN01045434.1:8193-20153 GCA_022839385.1 Asparagus kiusianus
TCTCTCTCTCTCTCTCTCTCTCTCTCTCTCTCTCTCTCTCTCTCTCTCTCTCTCTCTCTCTCTCTCTCTCTCTTCAATCAAACCCAGCTACCCAAGCCCCCTCCACAAACTCCGCTCCCCCTCCTCCCCAAGCCGCCGGCGAGCTCGCCCCTACCCTCGGCCGCACCGAACACCGCCACCAGCCCCCTTAACCCACAGCCGAGCTCGCCATCGCCGCGCCCAGCCGAACTCGTCGTCACCCGCTCCGTCCCCAGCTCACCGCCGCACCGCTGCCCACCGCAGTGACGCCGTCAAACCGCCCAGCTCGCCACCAGCTCTTCCTCCCTCAGTCCGCCCCCTCATCATCCTCCCGCTCGCCCGCATAGCTCCCTCAGCAAGCTCCGCCAGCACCAGCTCCAAACTCTGCCTCCGTCAGCCCCTCCATCATCTCCAAGCCCTCCTCTGTCACCGCACCTCTCCCACCGAGCTCCTCCTTCACCCGTCGTTCTCCGCCTCCATCATCACCACCGCCTACCCCTCCTCAGGCTGACGCCACCGCCGCCGCCTCCACGACCTCCAGTCAACCCCGCTCCGCCACAGCGAGCCGCCGTGACCACCGGCCTTCATCACCGCCTAAGCTCTGCCTCGAGCTCCACTTCAGCCCACTCGTCGCTCGTCTGACCACCCCCTCCTGCTGCTCCTCGTCATCGTGCTGCCCGAAACCCAGCAGCCCCACGACCCGCCGCGCCACCCTCCTGACCCGTTGCCTCCTTCGCCCCTCGTCGCTGCCTATAGTCCCCCCTCCCGCGGCCGCCACCTTGGCCACCACCGCCGACGAGCCCGAATCAGTGAGCTTCCCTGCAGAAAACTGCAGTTCGGAGCCAACTTCACGCGCGTTTTTCGACCAACTCCGACCTCCGTTTTCGTCGATTCCTTCGCTGGTGCGTAGCCCTTCGTGTTCTCTATCACACGGTATATTCCTTTCACTTGGGCTCCCTATCTACACCTCATTATACTTGTTTGAATATCGCACGTCGCATTAACACTCTAATTATAATTTTAGCCGTCGATTCCGCGAAACCCGTCGTAACGCTGTGCAACCACCCCGACGGCCCCCACTACGGTCCACGATATACCCAAGGCAAGATCCCACTTGCTCAGATCTGAATTTTATATCTATTATGAATTATCTGTAATTTTAGATCTGATATATTTATCTGCATGGGATTGTTTGATGAATAATATTAGATAAATCTTAATTATGTGATAAATAGTATTTTTAGAATAATTATAATAATTTTTAGAAATTATCTTGTGGGAGAAATCATTTTAGAATGATAAATATTTTTAAAAAGAAATTATTTTGGGAAAATATACTATTTGAGTTAATGAGAATTTATCTTATAAAAAGGTTACTTTTGAATTTATGAATTTATTATTTTAAAAGATAATTTTTAGAATTATTATAATGAGAAAAGAATTTATTTTAGAAAAAGAATTATTTTGAAGTAAATAATTATTATTTCAGAAGATTATTTTAGAACAATTTTATGATTTCTAATTCTTAATTATGTGATATGTCTTGATATTATCATACATGATCAATCGTATTCTTTATTTCTGGTTGTGTTTGAGAACCGTTAGTAGTCATGACCGTAGTAGCATTGCGTGACCTAGAGGCAAGTGTTGTGTTGACTTAGCAAAATGAGAAGAGTTGGGGTGGGAAAGTCCATGGTCATGTGATCGGATAAGACTGTTGATGTATCTTCCAGGCTCGCGCCAATGAATTTGTGTAGTCACTGGGGTTGGTTTGTTGGGCTAAAGTGAATTCGTGTAGTCACTTTAGTCAGTGAAAGTCGTGTAGTCACCCGAGTCCTGCTTGAGTTCGGACCAGGCCAGAATCGGATTGCGTGTAGTCCTCTGACCGATTCGTGTAGCGGTATTGGATGCACGTAGGAGATTTGTGAACAACCAGTTATCCGCGTTGACTTTGTGTGAGATGTGGACCAATGACCTATTATAGAATGACTAGTTATATGGCTTTATTACTTAAGGTGATTATGGATTCTTGTGAGATACGAACCAGTTGTATTTCCCTTCATACATAGATCGGAATTGATATTTAATTATCTACAATTTGAGACATATGGTATATACATGAGGGTTTCCTTGTTTGGATTATTTCGCTCAACGTACTACGTCTCGAGTTGTAGATTTTTAAGTATTAATTCCAGCTAGTGTATGACTCTGTACTTGGATGATTATTCTGATCGCTAGTTGCATGATCAACTTGTTACTTGGTTGATTTCCTTGGAAATTATTCTGATTATTCTATTCTAATAGTAAATTATATTTAGATTATTAGTATTCCAGCTGCATGTTTCTATTTATTATCACCATTATTGCATTGGTCGCACGATCGTTTCTATTCTTCCTTTTGGGATCTTGTCATGTGTCATGCACACTGACGTACTCCTTTTCTCTCGGGATGTACGTCAGACTTAGAGGATGGACAGCTTCAGTTCGGAGTCGTACCGGAGCCAGAAGATCCTTCGCAGGAAGGCTTTGCAGACGGAGCAGAAGAACAAGTCAAAGCTTAGTTATCTCTTTTAGTTAATTAGTTGAAGACCCTAGTTTTCTCTTGAAGTACTTTCCATTTCCGCCTGATCGATGTATTTTTATATTTTTTTCTAGTATTTCATTCAGATAGTTTTGTATAAGGGCATGTTTGGCCCGAATATTATGTCTGGATGATTATTTCAGTTGTGATATGTATCTTTTGGTTCTGAGTTGTTTATTTATATTCTTGCTATGGTGATCGGGGACCTGTGCCTTCGCTTTATTTTGCTTGACGCTTAGCGTATTAGATTGAGTAGAAGGAGTTTAGTACTTATTTCTCTTCAGACTAATACGTCGTGGGCTTGTTCACGTTCTGATTCCCTGGTATTTTGGGAAGCGGGGCGTGACAGTATGTTAACTCTAATTTGTAATATATTAATTGCAAGTTGTTACATGTTAAGTGATAATCACATTTTATTATAATTTTATACCCTTATTATCTATTTTATATGAATAAATATGCCACTAATAATTATTTTTATTTTTAAATGCAGGTTAATGAAGAATAAATCTCAAACTCTCATCTCTCAACAAAACCCATTGATTAAATGAAGAAATAAAGCAAAGAAACCCATTGGAAAATCAATTTCTAAATTATCCAAAAGCCTAGAATCAAGCCGAGTAGCCTGTAGAAGCCGGAGAAAATCAAAAATCAAATATGAAAAGAAATCATATTCAAAATGGTTGGCCACAAAGAAACGACGATATCTCCTAATCCGGAAGGCGGAATTTAACATATAATATATGAAAATTGCCTATCTCGACGAGACGAAGCTATCCATGAAATCAGAATTTGGATATAGTAGGTATCGATATGGGCATCGATGCTGGCATCGATACCAGCATCGATACCAGCATCGATGCCAGTTTACTGTAGCGCGAGTCAATGGCTGATTTTGCTTGTCTTGGGGCTCAAGTTTGATCCAATGGCTCTCATTCATTGATGTTAACTATAAATAGGGGTAGAGAGTGAGGGGTTAGAGGAGTGAAAAATTTTATAACTCTATTTGGAGAGGAGGGCTACTCTTAATTGAGAAGGCCTTCCAAAAATTATAACTTTTGTTACAATTAATAATAATAATTTTTCTCCACTTTAATTTTGTCTTTTCTCCTCTTTGTTGAATAATGAGGATGGAGATGAAGAGCAATTTGAATGTTTGGATTTCTTTTATTTTTCTCTTTTATTTCTTTTTAGTAATTTCTTTATTATTGCTTATTAGTTAGATTTACATTCATGCTTGTAGTGTAGATTTATTTTCTTGTCTTTTTATTTCTTTTTGTACTTTAATTTGTAGAGTAGATTTATTTTCTTGCATTTAATTTTTGAAATTTATTTTATAGTTTAGATTTTAATTCTTTGTAGTTAGATTTATTTCTTGTTCATAGTTTAGATTTTTTCCTTTTCTTTTTCTTTTTGTAATTAGTTATTTTTCTTCTTGTTTTTATTTCTTAAGTTATGAAATTAATTCTTGTAGGAATCTTAGAATTGTATGAAACTAGTCTAATTTCTTTTATATTGTATGAATTATTCTCTTTCACTTAAAATATTCATGTTTAGGATAATCAACTAGAGAACTAATCGGTAGAAGAAGAATTTGATAATCTATGCTTATCTTAAATGGTTTGATAGGTTATGCTTATGAATTCTAAGATTACTATCTTCTTGTTATTTTTTATCATGAATAGTAATTTTAACATAGATGATAATTTGATAGGTTATACTTTCCTTAAATGGTTTGATAGTCTATGCTTAATAAATCTAAGTTGAAATATGATAAAAAGAGAATAGTTTGTATTTTGTAATTGAGATTAGCTAGTGGATTAAATTCTAGATTTCTCATATCTTAATTGAATCCTCCATCTTGACTTTCTTGAATTTTTTTTCATTCTTGATTTTATTTATTTTTCTTTCTTGCCTTATGATTTTATTTATTCTTTGATTCTTATTTCTTTTCTCTAAAATTCAATTTATTGTCTCTTGCATATATTCACAACAATCACTCATCACAATCACACTTATTCTTTAATTTTATTTTGTCATGCACACAACATAAGAACATATTCTAATAATCTCTTAAAATCACCTTCCTCGTGGGATCGATAATTTTTTATACTATAACTTGATCAATTGTGCACTTGTAATTTTGGTACATAATTATGTCGCATCAAGTTTTTGGCGTCGTTGTCGGGGAAGGTGCTAAAATAGGATTTTATTATTTTGGTTCTTTAACTTGTGTGTTTTCTTGTGAAGGAATCGCTTGGAGCTTGAAAATCTTGGATTGACGATCAAGAACTTGGAGAATTACTTTCGGGTAAGTCTTCTTTCTAGCGTTTTCAATTCCACCCTTTTTAGTTAGCTTCAAAATTAGAGACAATTAGGATTTAAAAAAACAAAAAGATTTTATTTTTGTTGACCATAATAAAATCCACCTTTCACTTGGACATTAACTAACAAGATAATAAATTTAAACAAGAGCTCTCTTCTCACATTTGATTGTTGTTGACCATAATTAAAAAAAAGATTTTTTTCATCCTTTTTAGTCGCTTTTAATTTCTAGGGTTGCATTTCATATAGTTTGAAGGAATTCACCAAAGTGATTGTAGCACTTGATTTGGCACATACTTAAAACATTCTTAAGGGCAACACCCATAATCAAGATAAGGTAAGGGATTTCATCACCCTTTCCTTAGCCCACAAATCACTAATTCCTCACTTCACAAACCCAAACCTTCTAAAACTCATTAGACATTGGCCCCTAAGGACTCGAGCTCAATAAGAAATAAGAAATCCTTAAGTGAACCGGTGTGTCTAAAGCAAGGTTTAGGGGTTGCGTAAAGCGCTCCGTAAGGAACGAGGTACTTAATTGATCTCTGATCACCCTCTAGTACTATCCTTACCTGGCTAACTACCTGGGTAAAATTTTAATCTTTTCACTGTAGGAGTTTTTGGTTAGGAGCTGGTCTAGTTGAGTTAGGCTAAACCCTAGAATTAGAGTGATTGAAAAGTGATTGCTTTGATTTGTTTTAGTTAGGATTTTTCTTTATCCTTTTCTTCTCATAAAAAACTAATTTTCTTTCTTTTAAAATTTTTTTTGTTTGGTGTATGCAAACTTGGGTTAGGGATAATTCTCATCGTTTAATTCGTGTTGAGCCAATCCATGAAATGACAAATCAACCCGTTCTCCAGGATATGTGTTACCCTACCAGAAATGTAATTCCATCTTGCATAAGGCTTCCCGAAGTAAATGGAGTAAATTTTAAGCTTAGACCGTATTACATAAACATGCTTCCCAAATTCCTTGGTAATGAAACAGAAGATGCATATATATTTATCTCGGAATTTGAGAAAGTGTGTATTATGATTAAAATGAGAGAATTAACTGAAGATGCGATTAAGCTTAGATTTATTCCATTTGCTCTTAAGGATAAAGCTAAAAAATGGCTGTACAGCTTACCGACAAATTCCATCTCAACTTGGGATGAATTTGTCACCGTTTTTCTTAAGAAATTTTTCCTTATTCACAAAACGGTAAAGCTAAGGAACAACATTCAAAACTTTAAAATCATCCCAGGGGAGCCATTCTGGAAATATTTTGACCGATTCAAAGATCTTTTAATCCAATGTCCTCATCATGGTCTAGAAAAATGGTGATTGTGCCAAGTCATATATGAAGGATTGGACTATTCTTCAAAAATATCTTTAGAATCGATGTGTCAGAGAGATTTTATGAGGAAAAACGCAGATGAAGCTTGGGAATTCCTAGAGAGTCTATCCGAGAAAACAATGCAGTGGGAACACTGTGATGACAGGGTTTCATCAGTTCCCCAATCTAAGTCTAGTAGTCTTTCCCTGGAGTCAAACATTACGTCTGAAGCGAAGATGGCGACGATTATGCGGAGGTTAGAAGCCTTAGAAGTTAAGGAACGAGCTCCAGCTCAAATCAATCATGTGTCTGCCCCGAGTTGTCATAACTGTCAGTCTCCTACCCACGTTTCAGAAGAATGCCCTCTCCTAGGAAACAACCATGCATTAGAACAGATGAACGCTGTATTCCAACACCCTAGAAATGATCCATTTCTCCAACCTACAATCCAGGTTAGAGAAATCATCCCAACTTTGCATGGAATCAAGGAAATTCTCCTGGAAATCAAAACTTCATTCCCGCGTCGAACCAACAATTCTCTAGGGGAAATACTGTCCCGTTCAACTCACCAAATAATTTCCAACAAGCTAACCCAGTTTTTCCAACCCAACATCCTCATCCTCACCAGCCTACAAATCTTTTAAATTCTGATCATGACAAACGTCTGAGTGTCTTAGAAAAGGGTTTAGAAGCTATGATCAAAGCTTCTACACAAACTACCAACATGTTGACCCAGTCATCCACCATACTAAATTCCTTCATGCAAACCACCGGCCAAGTGCTTAACTCGAACACTCAAGCCATAGCCCGGTTAGAAACCCAACTTGGGCAACTAGCCACTACCGTGAGTGAGAGAGAGAAAAAAAAATTTCCAAGTCAACCTGTTACAAACTCTAAAGACAATGGATCCAGTTCAAACCATCCAGCTCATGTGAATGTAGTTCACACACTGCGATCAGGAAAACAAATAGACAACCAAGTTAGAATATCACCGGATCAAACCCCTTCTCCCATCTAACACACTCCTTCCTATGAAGCAATTCCTTCCGATGACCAAAACGCTGAACATGAGATTGAGCCTGATCTAGATAGGTATAGGCCCGTTGCCCCCTTTCCAGATAGACTCAAACCTAGGAAAAACTCCCCGCAGGTTGAGAAAATCCTAAAAACGTTTAAACAGGTCAAGATCAACATCCCTCTCCTAGATGCAATCGAACAAATCCCCTCTTATGCAAAGTTCTTGAAGGACTTATGCACTAAGAAAAGAACCACCAATGTCCCCAAGAAAGTCTTCTTAGCTGCCAACCTCAGTGAATTTTTTTCGAACCCAATGCCGTTAAAATATAAGGACCCTGGTTGTCCCGTAATTTCATGCGTTATAGGTAACACTCACATTGATAAGGCACTTCTAGACTTAGGAGCCAGCGTCAACCTCCTTCCTTATTCGGTCTATCAACAGCTAGGTGTAGGAGAACTTAAACCGACAAGATGCACTCTACAGTTAGCTGATAGATCTGTAAAAATTTCCAAGGGAGAGGTAGAGGATGTTCTGATCAAAGTTGGAGAGTTTATTTTCCCTGTTGATTTTATTGTTTTGGAAACGCAGCCCGTTTCTAATCTCAAAAGTCAAATCCCCATCATTCTAGGAAGACCATTCTTAGCCACCTCAAATGCTTTGATCAATTGTAGGACGTGTCAGATGAAACTATCTTTTGGGAATATGACCGTTGACCTCAATATCTTCAACCTAGGAAGGCAGCCTAGTGATCCATCTGATCAACCCATGGAAGTGAATTTCATTCAAGGAATATCCAGTGAGCAACAAGAGGGAGAGTGTGAGTCAGATTTAAGTGCATTTGACTTAATGATTGAGGAGTTTTCTGATGACAAACTAGAGTTAGATCTGCTGGTCAATCATGTTTCTACTGCTGGCTGGCAACGAGAACCTTTGGAGATAGAACCCCGAGTCCAACTTCGCCCATCTGTGGAGGAACCCCCTAAGTTAGAGATTAAACCTCTACATGAAAATCTAGAGTATGCCTACTTAGGGGAAAACGAATCTTTACCAGTTATCATTTCTTCTGACTTGACTACCGGTCAAAAGGAAGCTCTCTTAGATGTTTTAAGAGAGAATAGGGAAGCCATTGGATGGACCATGGCTGATATCAAAGGGATTAGTCCAACCATTGTTCAACACCGGATCCATTTGATAGATGATGCCAAACCTACTAGAGATCCTTAACGTCGATTAAACCCAGTGATGAAAGAAGCTGTTAGGAAAGACATTCTGAAATGTCTCGATCATGGGATCATTTATCCCATTTCTGATAGTTCATGGGTGAGTCCGGTCCAAATTGTTCCAAAGAAATCTGGGATCACCGTGATCCAAAATGAGGCTAATGAGCTGATTCACACTCGAATCCAAACTGGATGGCGAGTTTGTATTGACTACAGAAAACTCAACTTAGCTACTCGGAAAGATCACTTCCCTCTTCCTTTCATTGACCAAATGTTAGAGCGTTTAGCAGGACACGAGTTCTATTGTTTCCTGGATGGATATTCAGGTTACAATCAAATCCCTATCGCTCCAGAAGATCAGGAGAAAACCACCTTCACTTGCCCGTATGGAACATTCGCATACCGACGCATGCCTTTTGGCCTGTGCAACGCACCGGCCACATTCCAACGTTGCATAATCAGTATTTTTTTGACATGGTAGAGAGATTCCTTAAAATTTTCATGGACGACTTTTCCATTTTTGGTGACACGTTTTCCCAATGTTTGCATCATCTTAAACTGGTCCTAAAACGGTGTAGGGAGAAAAATCTGACTCTCAATTGGGAGAAATATCATTTCATGGTCAAACAAGGCATTGTCTTAGGACATGTAGTTTCCAATATGGGAATCGAAGTGGACAAAGCTAAAGATCTCATTTTCAATCTCCCTCCTCCCAAAACAGTCAAAGATGTCAGATCATTTCTTGGTCATGCTGGTTTTTACCGACGTTTCATCAAGGATTTCAGAAAAATTGCTAGACCCTTGACCAATCTCTTAGCCAATGATACATCATTTGTCTTCTCTCCCGACTGCCTCAAAGCTTTTGAATATCTGAAAAATGAGCTAACCACAGCTCCTATCATTCATGCACCGGACTGGACCTTACCCTTCGAACTGATGTGTGATGCATCTGATTCTGCGATTGGTGCTGTTTTAGGACAACGGTTTGATGGAAAACCACATGTGATCTACTACGCCAGTAGGACTCTGAATGATGCCCAGCAAAATTACTCTGTCACGGAAAAAGAGTTTTTAGCTGTAGTCTTTGCCTTAGAAAAATTCAGGTCCTACCTCATCGGTTCCTTAACCAAAGTTTTCACAGATCATGCCGCACTAAAGTATCTTTTGACCAAAAAGGATGCTAAAGCATGGCTCATTAGATGGATTCTCCTACTTCAAGAGTTTGACATTCAAATTCTTGACAGAAGAAGAACAGAGAACCCCATAGCAGATCACCTCTCTCGACTCCTAAATGCACCAACATCAACCGTCCCGATCAATGAACATTTTCCAGATGAACAACTATTAGAAATCCAATCTGTTCCATGGTTCGCCGACATTGTGAACTACATAGTCATGAACCAGATCCCTTCTCATTGGTCCAAACAGGATAGATCTCGTTTTCTCTCCCAAGTAAAATACTTTTACTGGGATGATCCATATCTGTTCAAATACTGTCCTGATCGGATCTTTAAGAGGTGTGTTCCCACTGAAGAAACTAGGAGTGTTCTTTCCTTTTGTCATGAGCAAGCATGTGGGGGCCACTTTGGCCTAAGAAAAATAGCTAAAAAAATTCTCCAATCTGGGCTATACTGGCCCACTCTTTTTAAGGATTCATATGAGTTTTGCAAAACCTGAAACCGCTGTTAGCTTTTAGGGAAGGTCACTAGGAAAAATATGATGCCTTTACAACATATCTTATCTGTTGAACTTTTTGATCTGTGGGGTATCGATTTCATGGGACCATTTCTAATTTCCTTTGGAAATGTTTACATTCTAGTAGCCGTTGAATACATGTCAAAATGGGTTGAGACGGTAGCTTGTAAAACTAATGACAACAAGGTCGTTGTCAAGTTTTTAAAAGAGAATATTTTTGCATGGTTTGGGGTACCCCGAGCGATCATCAGTGATAACGGTACACATTTCTGTAACCGTTCTTTTGAAGTTTTGATGAGGAAATATTCAATCACACACAAATTGTCAACTCCTTATCACCCCAAACCAGTGGACAAGTAGAGGTCACAAACAGGCAGATCAAACAAATCTTAGAAAAAATAGTTAACCATAACAGAAAAGATTGGTCTGTAAAATTATGTGATGCTCTGTGGGCATATAGAACAGTTTTAAGGCTAATTTGGGGATGTCACCATACAGACTAGTGTTTGGAAAAGCTTGCACCTACCAGTGGAGTTGGAGCATCGACCAATATGGGCAATAAAATAATTAAATTTTGACTCAGACTCGGCAGGTAAGAACAGATTGCTCCAAATAAATGAGTTGGAAGAAATTCGAAATGATGCGTACATAAACTCAAAAATTTATAAAGAAAAAACCAAGATTTTTCATGACAAATAAATTTTACGAAGAAATTTCTCTCCAGGACAGAAAGTTTTATTGTACAATTCAAAATTATATCTTTTTCCTGGAAAATTGAGATCAAGATGGACAGGTCTATTTTTTGTCAAACAAGTTTTTCGGCATGGCGCTGTCGAGATAGAAAATCCTAAAAATGGTAACATTTTTAAAATAAATAGTCAACGCCTGAAACCATTTTTAGAATTTTCTACGCTCGGAGAGGAAGAGGTGTTGGTTCTTCATGAACCTCATTATCTGTAAAAAATAAAAATAAAAATAAAAAAAGAATAAAAAAATTATTACAATTTTTTTCTCTTATTTGATTTCTTCATCCTCATACTAACAATAATTGTAGATCCTTATTATCATTGTCGACCGAACAAATATAAGTTCTTCAATTTTTATCTGCTTTACTTTGTGTATCAGTGAATTTGCATTGAGGACAATGTAAAATTTAGGTGTGGGGGTGGGAAGTACATATTTTCCTCTTTATTTTATCCTTTTGTTGCATTTTTGACATAATTTTTGTTTCAAAAAAGTATAAAAATATTCTCACTTGCCAAATTAATAGAGTTAAGTAATAATTGATCTAATTGATAGATTTTAAATTTTCTAATTCCTAGTTAGTGACATACTCAAGTTCACCTTTTATGATAACTCCAAATAAAATTCTTAAGAAATAAATTTTCAACTGGTATACTTTACTTAAGTCTTACCTTAGATTTTTAATTAAAAATAATGAAATTTTTGCATGCTTAACTTAGAGTTGAAAATATTTTTTTCAAGTTATCTTGATTTACACATTTTTTCAGACTATATATACTTACACACATATATATATTTAAAAAACTAACCTTACAAAAGAAGAGTGCGAATAATGGGCACAAAAAAACTCTTAAATTCAATGTGATTCTATCTTATAAAACCTAAGTTGACTGAGTAATTAAGCCCAATGAGTATTTCTATACTTAATGACCTAAGCCCAATTGGGTTGGGATTCATTGGCACAAAACTCGTTAAATTGTCACTTAGAAAGCCCGTTAAAATAGAAAACAATCACCAAGAATTAGAGAGTGAAAAAAATAT
>BQKN01045435.1:0-21964 GCA_022839385.1 Asparagus kiusianus
AATATTAGGTTACCCTGCAGCAAGGGGATCATTGAATTAGCATAATTGTACAAATACATGCAATAAAATTTATTTAATAGGCTATAGACAAGTTCTAACTTCTACTAGATAAGTAAAACTTGAATCAAATGTTTGGGTTCAACTGATCAACTTGCACAGGTGTGGTTCATCCCTTCTTAAGGAAAAAAAATAAAATAAAAAGCCATTAGGCCAGTATTCTGGCGTAATTTCATCAATAAAGAAAATGTCTATATGATAACCTATTCATCTATTGTTTTTGAGAACCATATGTACAAGTTTTACACACTAATGGATGTGACCGAAAAAGAAAAAAAACAGAAATACCACAGAATTTAGTTACTAATTGCTTACCTGATTAATTTGCATTTTCATGAATAGTTTTTAGCTAACTGGCATTATGATCATTAATTTGACTGCCTGATTCCTTTTGTACCCTTTAAATTATGCAAGCTTGTTCTTCATTATATGTTCCACTTGTCATAGAAAACAACATAACAATGTGTGATAGAAGACATATAAAATGTACCTCATCAGCCATGAGTTTTCTAACATTGCAAGCGTAGAGTTTGGGATCTTCTTTTTCTTGTTCGGAAGGCTAATACACAGGCAAGCGGGTCACTTCAATATAACAAATTGGCAAAGAAGCAAAAATACATGGCGAACCTTCCAGACAAAGTTAGGGTTTTGTATAGAACCTAACTATAACAAATTGGTATATAATAATTAGCTTTTGTGAAAAGGGGCACAAACATATTTCTTATATAAAAATGTTGGTGTAAATTGCAGTAACAAATTTTAAGGTTCAAACAAGGCCACACACAAGAAGTCATGCCAGACACACTGTTGTATATATGATAGTATATAAGGAAGCACTAGCAGGATGAAAGGAAAATATTCTGCCACCTATTTGTTACTCGTCACATGCCATTGTTCATGACTTGAACTGATTCATGTAAAGGCAGGAGTGAGGAGAATGTCAGCTTGGGCATGTTCTTATGTTCTGTTCAAGTTAGGTGTAACGGCGGTCATCAGGCTGATATTGGTGCGGGGAGCGAGGGTATGTTGTGGCTAACTGTCTATGGTGTGCGTAGAGGAGGAGCTACCAAGATCTGTATAAGTCAAGCAATCTTTATGTTGCACACAATATTATATAAAGCTGTAGTTGGATCATGGTTAGGCTTTATCTATTATTAATCATAATAGCTAGGATGGTTAATAAATTCAAACCCACGCTCAGTTACATTTTGTTTCGATGTGGGATCATCTCTGAACCATCACGTTATTCAGTATATTGTGAATTAAAGATTTATTGAACCTGCAACCTTACAATTTCCCAGTTTACCATTCAAAGACTTCATGTTTAGTCTATTTATTCACAATGTTTAGTCTATTTATTGTTTACTAATTTTTTTGGTACTTGATTATTTATTTATTAATTAAATCTTTCTTAGCCTAATATTGTGAGACTTACATGAAGTTTCTGTCAGGGTGCCCAACGCTTGCCAAGGATTTGGATTTGCAGCTGCAGCTAATTACTTCGTCGGCCAGACAGTCTGCAGTCAGTAGACCGCCAAGGTTCATGTTCTTCCTTCGCTCTATGCTTTGAATCTCCATGCTGTGAGCTAATTATTTATAGTGATTTCAATGACATTTTTTATTTACTTTGGAATGTTTGTATTACTCAAAAAACCCTTAGTAAAAGGCAATGAATACTATGAGTCTATTTCATACTTTGTTTAAAACTAGCACTTTACATCTGTAGGCTTATGTTAAGTTATTGGAGCTGATGTGTGTTTTTGTGATATATATATATAAGCATGTTTTGATTGAATGGGGACACACAATAGTTTTCTTATTGCATTTGATATTTTTTTATTTTAATAATATGACGGTTAATTATTCATTGAAGAGGCGGGATGCATTAGGACAAGTACTTGGTTTTAAACATACAAGTGGGAGGAAATGCCCCGAGATAACTGAGAAATTTATTTATTATTATATGAAATCTAGAATAGTTAACAGGAAATATAATACATTCAGTCAGCACAAATGCAAGGAATTAATCGTAATCAGTGAAAAGAAAAGTTCGCTGCTGGTATTGAAGTTATAAATGACTGTGCATGTATTTAATAACAATTATATTTATTTATGACCCTTCAAAATCATAATTCAAAACCCTAACCTATGTCTAACGAGTTTCAAGAAATGGGTGTGAAGTGTAGGATATATGTCCAAAAAAAGTTTGACAAGTGTTTTAAATTCAAACATGTATTGTATAATTGAGTACATGCCCGAATAAATGTATGCATTCATGCAAGGAGTATCCAAGGAGTTTGGGTATGGGTACGGGTACGGGTATGTGTTGGGTCCGGTTACAAATTCAGATTAGAAGTACCCAGGTAACATTTATCTTCAAGACGCTGTGTCTGAGCAAATGCAATGCAACATAGAGTCAAGTAATCTCCACCTTGCATTAAGTTTGCAGATGGCATATTGTGCAAAGAAGAGAACACAGTCATTGGATCCTTTTATTGATCAGGTTCCTAACACGTCCCATATCTTCATGGTTTTAGTTAAAGACACATATGCAAGGTATAAAACTAAACAAATTGAATTGCATGATATTTGTGTTCAACTTATGGGTTAACAATCCCCAATCCAAAGTGGAACCATGAAATGAAGTCTATTACTCATACCAACAAATTTTTGTCTGTGGTTAGAAAATAAAGTATGAGCATTAGCAATCTTATTTATATGTTTCTGTGTCTTGGATATCATATCACCGTCTTGTTAATCAAAAGTTGCTTACTATTTCAGAAGGTAATTGATGAATTCAATTTAGGTGGCTAAAGATTGAAACCAAGGAACCAAACATCAATTTATTAAGTACAACAGTGATCACTGCAGCAGTTAGTAACATGATAGGACGTCGAATTAAGATTGGGAAACAAAGTGGAAGAACACTCTAGCACAGGAGATGGAGAAAAGAAACCAAATGCTACACGTGGGACAATTTCAGTTCTGCAGAAATTAAAAAACGACATGGGGAGCATGTACACCATCATAGTTGAATTGAAAGCCAAATGAAAACCATCAATTGAAAAAGAAGCCTATAAAGTAAACAAGAAAATGAGATTGCCCAGTATACTCCACCGTCATGAGGCTATCAAAACACCCTCGAGCCTATCAACTGAGAAGTAGTTTATCTAGCCAAACATAACTGAGGCCAAGACATGCACAATAAAAGAAACTCTCAGAGATATAAAAGATGGTATAAATAAAAGAGATTTCTGTGCTGAAATCAAAGGCATGTGTGGCATGCAAGATCCTAATAAACAAAGATGTGGCAATGATAGGATATAGACATGCCTTGTCTGAAAAACCAACAATTGCGACATCCTATGAAATAGACCAAGATTCCAGATCCTACCACGGAATTGGCATGACAACAAAGATATCTGCAAGGAATCTCCAAAAGGATATGGGAGTGCAACTTCATTGCTCTGAGACATCTCCATTTCTCTACAATATTTGTGAATTCCTCTCCAAATAACAAACTGTAGGAAAAAGTCTAAAATGGTATTGATGTTTATGTACCAAGATCCGAACTGTAGAAAAAAGTCTAAAATGGTATTCATGTTTTTGTTCCAAGATCCTGTATATCATATGGCTACTGGTTTCCAAGCTCTCTTACATCGAAACACAGGCCGTAAATAAGTAGAGTTCAGTAAATTTTCTTTTCAAGCTAGACAGTTGTAGGTATGATCTCTACAGGTCCAACAGAATGAATAATTTTGACAACATGGTTGGAAAAGCCCGTAAGCATGGAACAAAAAGACTACAGTGTTAAAATCTATAAACCATCACAGTGCTTGCTGCAGTCAATCTTGACTATTGTTTCATCAGGTGTGTTTAGGGTAGATTTTATAAATCGATTCTATAACAAAAATCGGTATCTAGACAGATTTTATCATGCTATTATAGTACTGGTTTTGTAAACTGTGATTTCCTACCTTTTTTTCCCCCTTCATTCCAATTCTAAGATATCCAGTAATACGAGACTTTGATGTTGATGGTTATCCAACTGACTCTGACTGTAAAATTTGAAGTTAAAAGGTAGGAATCCTTCACTATTTTCTTATATTGATTCCCTGGGTATTTTTAAAAGTTCGCATATCAGAATCCTGTATTTTGTCATTAAAGGAAGAAGTTCCATGGACGCACTCCTCTTGTTTGTTCAAATGCCTCAATGCTCAATATTAGCTTTACAACTTTAGTAGAATTCCCATCAGTAATATGGAAATATATTGGGATCATATTTGATTTTTTTTCATAGCATGCGCCTTATAGATTATGACAGAATTTTTGTTATGAAGATTTTGTAGGTGAAATTTAAGATTGAACGAAGTTAGGTTGCCAATTGCGATACTATTGTGCTAACTCCTATGCATTAATATTACATAGAATAGACATGTTTAGATTGCATAGTTATCTGCGAAACAAATATCATGACTTTCATGTAATTTGATATCGTCTTGTCTATATCAAGTTTTTTCTGAAGTTTAACTTGGGTTGATATTTATTTTTTTCCTGACACGAAAGAAAGCAAAAGATTGAGTTGGAATGTATGAATACTTTTTTATTGTGTAAAGCCGAAAAGACAAACAACGGTAAGCATGATACAGTGTAATGCCAATTAAACAAGTCTGATATTTGTTTTAGTCATTTTTTTTGGCGGTTCTCCAATTTGATAAGAAGAGACTTAATTGAGTCCTTTGTTTGTGTATTCACTTCATTTTCTTCTCTTCAAGTCATTAACACTGTCTATTATGCATACACCTAATTTTATAATTGCTTAGTGCATGATATGATTTGTTTAAGGTCACTGTTTAAATCATGTTTGCTTTTGACTGAGGTTAGATTAGAATGTTCTTTGTTCTAAATGTGTCAAAGCTAATTGAAATACTTGATCTGAAGCCAATAAAACTTGTCATTAAAGACATGGTGAAGGGCAATTTAGGTAAGTTGTCGTGAATAGGAAATGTCCAGAGTCCTTTTAACCACAAAAGATGCTATAATTTTTCATCTGCAAATGAATCTTGAATCTCCAGAATTTGATTAAAAAGAAATGCCCTATAGTCCTCTTTTGTAAAAATAGCAGAGTCCTTTTAACCAGAGAGTGAAGATGGTTAATATATAGCATGGGCCACCAGAAATTGTTTGGGGTGGACTTCATGGATTGATATGCAATATTAGGTATAAACACCATGTATTGAATCCCAGTTATAAGTGCGCCAATGCATAAAAGTAGCATTATTGAAATAACAGAAATATAGGTGTATACCGCACTCATCTTTTATCTTAACAATTGTCATTACATATAGATTATGGGCACATAAATATAGAATGATACACTCAATGTTCCAGTTCTTCAATGTATATACCGCCAATGCTTTGTAGTTGTATTATATCTTAAGTGATTGTAGTATTTTTAAAAAAGTAGCATACTCATTTTTTGCATATCAAATAATGTTTTGATATTGGGGTTAAAATAGTAGTTAATCTTTGCCTTAAATGTGCAATACCAATCGATTTTTGCAAGTTTCCCAATATATTAATAGCATCTTTTAATTGTGATGAAAGAGCTGTTAGGAAAGACATTCTGAAATGTCTTTAAGACTCTAATAAATTTAAGGTTTTCGATAAGCATATTGTATATTCATATATACTTATATAGAATATTTGTGAACTGTTAAGATTACTTGTGAACTGTTATAATATGAATATACAATATGAATGCACGTGGTAAAGCTTATATGATAAAGCATCTTATATAGAACGTGAAAAAACTGGTTTACACATAAATAGTTGTATCCACCTTAAATGTTTACCATTAGTATATGTTGTGAACATGTGAAGATATCTGGACATCTATTAACTCATCAAATAGATGTTTAAGGGCGTATATTCATTTGAGACGGAAAAATTGGGATGATATGTTGGTTAAAGGTGTATTTAGGGATGATATAGTTTATATTATGAATATTACATGTCATTCAAACTCCCAGTCACAATTTTTAATAAGATGATCTATCATATATCATATAAAACCATACTTATAGGTATTAATGCTTGAACATGAACAAAGTACTGAAACATTTAGGGTAGATTCTAAACTGTGTCATCACTATTAAAGGTGTGTTTAGTGTAGATTTTATAAATCGATTCTATAACAAAAATCGGTATCTAGACATGCATTTAGGGTAGATTTTATAAATCGATTCGACAAGTTAAAGGTGTGTTTAAATGAATAACAGGAAAGATATTCTAACAGCTATCAATGAGAGAAAGAATCTCAAAAATCGAACTGGTATTTCATATATACTTGATATTCTAACTGGTATGTTTACCTGTTATTTACTTAGAGATGATACTTTGTAAAATCAATATACTTAGAGATGAATATACGCGATGATGATATGATTAAAGTTAATTATGGATGTAGCTTTTCCTACCATTTACCTTAGGGTTAAAAAAACTGGTCTCTGGACATCACAAAAATAGTTGTATTCATCTTTTTTGTTTATGTATTATAGATGATATCCATAAATTTGAGAACAGTTCACAAATATCTTTCCTGTTATAATATGCAACAATTTACCACGTGCAATGCACATGTATTTCAATTGGACTCTGCAACAAGTTGATATTTGTGGTTACTGATGCATGTATAGTTTATTAACTGGATTGACGAATTTACCTTAGCCAGTCACCTAAGTATCCACCTTTATATTCACTACCAATAGATTTTCCATGTGTCGTACCCGAAATTGACCGATTATGAAGAAATTTCCTAAAATTCTTGGCAATTGACAAATTTCTTTCAAGTATATACTTTCTTAAATTTCTGGCTGCACCCACAATCAAAACTTAAAAAACTTTTTCCTAGATCACCTTTTTCTTTTCAGCTCCTTCATCTTGTGTCTCTATAATCATATTGTATAAAATAATGAGAATGGTTGAAAGCTATCAGAATTGAACATTTGAATAGTACCAACATGTTGGGAAAAAAACAATAAGGAGAAGGTCTAATTACCAAGGCATCCATGGATGATTCCATTTGACTCCCGTATCTCTCTGCGAATACTTGTCTGAGATCAGATAATTCTGGCATATCAGAAAACCTTGCAGCAGCAAAAATAAGAGTCGAGATATCTTCCATAGCTCCTTCAGGACATTCCCTGCTCAAAACAGACACAGGCACATTCTGCTGTCACTCACTGTAACTAACTCTATGTAAGCTTAAACTCATTTATTATTGTATTGAGCCTTATATTATAGACTGATTTATAAAAATGTCATTTTGGTAGTGTTTGCTGAACATTTCTTTGTCGTAATATTTCCAATTCTATCTCCTTCTCTGTGATTTACATGGTATTTGCCTATTTGGCCATCTTCAAGCTATCTACTCATAATAATAACAAGTGACACCTATAAAGTTAGTATTTTTGTCGTGAATTCTTTTACCACACAACGTAACATCCTAATTTTTTCGTCTCAGGTAATAAATTTAACATTTTTTTAAATTATGTATGTTGTCTCTGAATAATTATGTATGTTTTGTCTCTGATTAATTATATAAGTTTTGTAATACACTATTACGTGTAGATTAAATTATTTAACATTTTTTCATATTAATGCAGATATCCTACTTGGTTGGATTTGCCTTGTTTTTTAAAACATTTCTAAAGTTGTCGGTGATTCAGGTTAGTTAAGCAATTTTCTTCTCTTTTCTCTTTAATGTGTTCATAGTGATGATAACTCTATTTCCTTGTATTTATCTTATTCTACACTTAAATATTTATTATTATTATTATTATATGACTTAAAAAAAATTAACCTTAGCATATGAGATATTTGTGGTTACTGATGCATGTATAGTTTACCAAATTTCTAAAAAAAAAACCTTAAGTACTATTGAACAACAAATAAAATATACTTATTCTCTCAAATTATATTCACTGCTATACTTATGTTTAATAAATCAATAATTTAACACATTAATTTTTTTCCCCCTTGTAGAAATTTACATTCTACTTCTTGGATTGCATAATCACTATACATTTGCATAAGAGTACCTTCTTCCAAATGACTTCAAACCAAGGTTTGAATTCAACATAAATATATATTATTATTGCTTTATGTGTATTTTTGTTTATTAATAGTATATTTTATTATTTTTTTACAGAAAACCACATCGTAATACATGAGAGTAGAAACACCAAATATAAGCAGTTGAATGTTGATCAGAAGAGAACTTACATTCAGAAGGTCATTGATAATAATATAAAGAGGAAAAGAAATGATTTAGCTGGCAGTAGTACCAATAGCAAGGGAAAACGTAAGATTGATTTGTTTTGTGGAGCGCAACAGCGAGAATATGAGCATGGAGGTTTGCATAGATTAATTTTATATTTTATTGAAATAATTACATGATTTTATATATCTAAATTTATTTAACACTAAAAACTATTATTTTTTTCTAGGTCAAATTACACATGAACCAGTATGTTCTTTATTACATAAACTACGGACTCCAAAGTCTTGTTCATTTTGTGGAGCAAAAAATTTGAACATGAGCCACCAACATCCTGTTGTCACAACGGTAAAATCCACCTAGCAGATGTGAATGTTAATGATGAGTTATATGCCCTTTATACGGTACAAACCCAAGAGGCAATTGAGTTTCGAAGACAAACCAGAAAGTATAATAGCATTTTCTCATTCACATCATTTGGAGCAAGGTTTGATAGAGAACTTGCATCAAACAGAAAGGGTATTTTCATATTTAGAGCACAAGGACAAATATATCATAATCTCCCCTCTCTTATTCCAGAAGAAAATAAGCCTTCCTACTTTTAACTTTACTTTTACGATACGGAGAATGAGTTGCAAAATCGAATGGGAATATTAGATAATGCAAACATGAGTACGACTACAACTAAAAGATTGATGGATATATTTGAAGGAAATCCATATGCAAAATTTCTGTGGAAACTAAATGATTTTCCATCTCTTGAAGACTTCAAGATCATTATAAATAGAGATGCTGCAGTAGATCAACGTGTTTACAACTCGCCAACAGTGGATCAGGTTGCAGCTGTCTGGGTAGAGGGAAATAATGATAATGTTCCGTATGAGAGAGAAATAGTTGTCCATTCACACTCTGGCAAGAATCATCAAGTTAAGCACTATTTTGGATGTTATGATCCTTTACAATATCCTTTACTCTTTCCAGGCGGAGATGTAGGATGACACCAAAATATTAAAAGAAGGGATAAAAATGATATTCGCCGGTCAAAACAAGTAACTACAACATCTTAAGTAACTCAGCAAACTTTTACATCTGCAGAAGATATATTTAAACGAGAAAGGGAAGGTAAATCATAATTAAAATTGTTTAATAATATTAAAACATTAAAAATTAACTTAACCTGCAAACTTGTAGGTGTTAAAGCACCAAAGGCGGGAAGCGTCTCATGTCGAGAATATTATTGTTACAAGTTCCAGATAAGAGACACTAGACAATCTACAGTATTAACATCGGCAGGTCGTTTGTTCCATCAATATGCAGTTGATATGTACATAAAGCTTGAAACAACAAGACTTGATTATTTTATAAAGAAACAATCAGAAATCAGAGCCGAGTTATTCCAAGGCATAGTCGATAGTGTAGCTGCTGGAGAAGCAAAAGCATGTCAAGTCGGAAAAAGAATAGTGCTGCCATCATCATTTATTGGTGGTCCTAGAGATATGCGTCGTAGATATCTTGATGCAATGTCATTAGTACAACGGTTTGGCAAACCAGATATTTTCATCACAATGACATGCAATCCTGAATGGGAAGAAATCACGGAGGAGCTACATCCTGGACAGACACATAATGATAGACCGGATCTAACCTCAAGGATATTTAGAGGAAAATTACAAGACTTGAAAGATCAGCTATTTAAAAAGGAAATCTTTGGAAAAGTTGCTGCCCATGTTCATGTCATCGAGTTTCAAAAAAGAGGGTTGCCTCATGCACACATGTTGATTATTCTAATGGGAAAACACAAAATCGTCTCATCAGATCATTATGATAAGTACGTATCAGCAGAAATTCCAAACCAGTATGAAAATCCAATCCTATATGAACTGGTAAAAAAACATATGATGCATGGCCCTTGTGGAGAGTTAAATATGAAGAATGTTTGCATGCAAAATGGAGAGTGTAAATATCACTACCCTAGAGAGTTTTCTCCAAGATCACTACAGGCGAAAGATGCTTACCCAATTTATAAAAGGAGCAAAAATAACAGAACAATGTTGGTTCGAAACAAAATCCTTAATAATCAATGGGTGGTACCTTATAATCCCTATTTGCTGACACGTTATAACTGTCACATCAATGTTGAAATATGCTCAGGCATAAAAGCAGTTAAATACCTTTATAAGTACATATATAAAGGTCATGATAGAGTGGCAGTAAACATTGAATATAATGAAGGGGAAAAAGTTATGAATGAAATCAAAAAATTTCAAGATGCAAGATGGGTATCAGCTCAAGAAGCTTTTTGGAGAATATATGAATTCCATCTTAATGAGATATTCCCGGCTGTCATTAACTTACAACTTCACATGCCAAATCATTAATATGTTTCTTATTTGAAACATCAAGACCTATCTAAATTGATTCACTTGGACCATGTCTCCAAGACGATGCTTACAGAATTTTTTACTATGTGTAAAAAAATTAAAGAAGGTAACAAGAAGAAACATGAAAAAGACCATGAAAAGGAGTTATTATATGTGGAATTTCCTGAATGTTATGTTTGGGATTCAACATCAAAATCTTGGAGTCCAAGAAAACAGAGAAAAGTGATAGGTTGAATAAATGGGGCTAATCCAATTGAAGGAGAGAGATATTACTTGCGACTATTGCTTACTCATGTTAGGTGTCCAAAATCATTTGAAGATCTACTGACGGTAAATGGTACTCATTGCAAATCTTTCAAGCAATCAGCTCAGAAATTAGGTCTTTTGGAATCTGATGATAGCATAAGAGAGTGCTTAGATGAAGTCATCGTCTTCCAAATGCCAACAGCACTTCGACGTTTGTTTGCAACTATATTGGTTCATTGTGAGCCTACAGATGTTAATCATTTGTGGGATAAATATCTTGAATCATTATCTGAAGACTTCTCAAGGAAACCAAATGCTACTACAGCTTCGGTGATAAATGATACTCTTCTCAATATTAACTTCTATTTAGAGAGTATGGGAAAGGATATTAAAAAATTTGATTTGCCACCTTTACAAGCAAAAAACATTACAGAGGAAGGTTCATACCCAAGAGAAATTAAAGAAGAGCTATATGTACAAATCTCAACTGATGATCTAATTGCTGCAACAAAACTCAACTATGAACAACATACTGCATACACTACAATACTAACAAGAGTTGAAGCAAATAAAAGTGAAGTTTTCTTTATTGACGGTCCAGGAGGAACTGGGAAGACTTATTTATATCGTGCTCTACTTGCCACAGTAAGATCGCAAGGTATGATAGCTCTTGCTACAGCGACATCAGGTGTCGCAGCTGTAATAATGCCTGGTGGAAGAACAGCACACTCCAGATTTAAAATCAAAATCCCAACAACAGATTCATCTATGTGTGGTATATCAAAGCAAGATGGGACATCAAAACTCCTTAGAATAGCACGTCTAATAATTTAGGACGAGGCTGCTATGGCTAAACGCGTTGCAATTGAAACGTTTGATAGAACACTAAGAGATTTAATGGATCAAGATGAACCATTTGGCGGAAAAGTAATCGTATTTGGTGGTGATTTCAGACATGTTTTACCAGTAGTCCCTCGCTCAACAAGATCACAAACTATCAAAGAAAGTTTAGTAAGCTCACATTTATGGAGAAAAATGATCAAACTACAACTTTCAAAAAATATGAGAGAAAAATCAGACACAACATTCAGTGAATTTCTTCTTAGGATTGGGAATGGAGATGAACCAACAGTAACACAGGATCTCATAAAACTACCTAATGCAATGTTGATCCAGAATCAAGGTGATGAGCTACCGGAAGATTCTCTCATAAATTCAATTTTTCCATCTTTAGACGAAAATTTTAAGTCTATTGACTATATGAAAGATAGAGCTATCCTTGCAACAAAAAATGATTATGTTGACATGTTAAATGATAGACTAATAAAAAGGTTTCCAGGAGAAGAAAAAGAATTCTATAGCTTTGATGAAGCAGTTGATGACACTAATCATCATTACCAAGAAGAATTTTTGAACACTTTGCTCCCTAATGGACTACCTGTTCGCGGGAAAAACCAAATTCTTCTTCATTGACGAACTCATTGCACTCAATGTTAACAACTTTTTGCGTTTACAGAGATCCGGTCTTTTTATAAGAGCCGGTTACAACGAAATTCAAAGAAAACAAAGAAAAATTACAACTTTCCTTATTTAACGAACAGATCGCGAGCTCCTGTTATTCGGTCACTCGCTTTATGGGTTCTTTGCCTGCGCCGGGGTTGATTACCGTTGACCACCGCGAGATCTGGATCCAAGCAGATCTACAACGTATTACGGGTATTATCCCACCAAGGAGATAATAGCCGGGAGGGATCGTTTCGCCAAGGAAACGACCGCTCGAATCTCGGGATCTAAGAACCAAGCTTAGATCCGGAGTAGAACGATGTAGATCTGAGGATTAGCTTCTTCGAACTCCTGCCTTGTTTGTCGCGGGTGCTCGCCGAAAACTGAATCCGAGGGTCCAAGCTTCAAGCCTTCACAATTCCGAGTTGAGATGACAATCCGGCAGAGTTTCGGCTCTTTAGAAGTTCAACCAAAAGTCCTCTGAAATGAACAACCACCCCCCCTATTTATAGCCTCTCTTCACTGTGCGTTTGTGCACAAGAGAGAGGGGGGGGGGAGTCGGGCCACCTTAGGGTGGCTCGGCTCATGCCGAGCCACCCTGGGGTGGCTCGGCCACCGAGCCACCCTGGGGTGGCTTGGCTTGGGCCGAGCCACCCCGGGTTGGCTCGGTTTAGGCCGAGTTCCCGGGTGTTGGTTCGTTTCGTCGTTTTCCGGTGTTTCCGGTTCTCCGTCGTTCGGATTTGATTCGGTTTCTGGCATCGACTCATTGACTTGATTCCAAATATGGCAGTTAATCCGTTTCTGAGTTCGAGTCCGGGATTGATCTTGATTCGATCGTTATATCACCGAGTTCGCTCTTGTTTAGATGACTCGGTGATTCCCCGAAACGTTGGTTTGATTCCACGTGCGAACGTGTTCCGTTGCTTGCGTGCCTCGTCGACTCGTCGCTCGACCGTCCGTTGATTTGTCAAATCATCGTGCCGAGCCATGCTAAGGGACCTATAGGCAATTTTATACGCTTACAGATACCCCCTCCAAAGTGTTCCAGCCTTATTCTTTTATAGAAGAGTCTGGAATACTTTGGATATGATTGCCCCTACCCTTTGTCGGTGTAACGGGACTTGGAACGACTTTTGTTCTGTATTCCTTCACTCCTTCAGGCTATTCGGTGCTTTGTCGAATGCTTGTAAGGATTCCGGTGCTGCATTTATTGTCTGACCGTCGTCGGAATTTGAACTTGAAGTCGATTCCTGATTTTTCAATCTTTTAGCTTGTGCTGGTTGGTTCGATGTACAACAAACCCCCGATCGTTGGTGTTGAGTCTTCTTTTGCGACGCGTTGTCCGGCGTCGTGTTATTGAGTTATCCTTAAGAATATTTTTTAGAAAAATATTCTCCAGGAACTTCTCAATAAAAATAGGGAATAGTTTATACTCGTATACCTTATTGGAGTATTTCCGTGCTCGAAATAAGCTGAACCGGCTTGAAAATGAGCCAAAAAAGGCAGTAATTTGGCTCAAAAGATTTCTTCCGTTTCTTCCGAATGTGAGGGAGAGACAGGAATAAACCAAGGATGAGACTCTCAGTTGATTTGAAGTCGATTCGGCGCTTGATTTGGCTTCTTTTGAACTAATTTGGACTGGTCCGGTTCGGTTCAACTTGGTCCGGTCCGGTTCAACTAGGTTCACCTTATAAAAAGGGGTCCATTTTCTTTCTTTTTCTCTTTTTTCTTCTCCTCTCTAGGGCCGGCCCCCCCTTGATCTCTTTCTTGCCTTTTCTCTTCCCTCGAGCATCCGTTCTCCCTCAAACCTGGATAGTTGTCCTAGATCTAGGGTTCCTTTGGATCTTGAACTGAAAAATCCCTCGAAAAACCATTTTTTAGAATTCCTCTCAGGTCCCTCGAGCACGTGGTGAAAGTTTCCTAAAAGGTCTCGTCTTCGTTGGATCTCGAGTCTTTCTTCAGGTAAATCCTCCACAATTATGATCTTTTTCATGCTCAATTCAATTTATGCATTTGTGGGATCGCATGTGAGGGTTGAGGGTGTGATTTGACGCATCGAGTTAATCTTTCAGGGGGGTAGATCTGATAAAAAAAATGATCTTTTTTTTCTAGATCTGACCTCTTTATTTATTTTGCAGCTCGTCATGTCGCGCGCCTCGAGAGGTCGTTCCCCTGCTATGTCGGCTGATGGCGCGCCTCCCTCCTATGCTGGTGAGCTATTTTTGGCAGCATTTGGAAATTTACAAATTAGCCCTTTTTCTCTTAAAAATTTGTAAATTGATCCTTTTTACCCCACGTTGTTCTCCTTGGTGAGGCAATCGGGAAGAGCCTTGATTCTCCTTGGTGAGGATCGACGCTTTTGGCATATTTGGGAATTTTGCAAATTAACCCCTCTTTTCTTGAAAATTTGCAAATTGATCCATTTTACCCCACGTTGTTCTCCTTGGCGAGGCAATCGGGAAGAGCCTTGATTCTCGTTGGTGAGGATCGACGCTTCAAAGATATGTTTTGCTTGGTCAAAACCATATCTCAAAATTAAAGGGGGCGATTTGACGCTACATTGCGCTTTATAAGGCAGGGATAAGTTGTTGACATACCCTGTGTTGTAATTGCACAATGTGGCCAAATCGTCTCACCCTTTATAAGGCAATGACTCTATCTTAACTATTTGTAAGATGAGTTCAATTTCCTTTTATAATCGGGACTAACCAGTGTTTAACTGTTCACTTTGCAGTGGGATACCCTTCTGGATCATTCTCGTCCCACGCAGTCTGTGGGCGTCGTGGCGAGTATTACTCGATCTCCGACGATTCTTCTCCTATTCCAGCTACTCCTCAGTTTGCTTCGGGCACGTCGACTGAGGTTGCCCAGGTGGTGAGGGAAGGTAGTCATCGAGCCATTCGTCAGCTGATCACAGATGCGCCTTTTGTGAAGGATGCCAGCTCTACTCAGCCTCTTCGGAAGAGCGACTTCCTGTTTGGTGATTCCGTCGATGACCCAGAAGCCGTATTCATTGACGCTGAGCAGTGGCTCCACAAGACCGACAGTGGCTTCATATACTTGCCGGAGATTCCTCGGCATCGCTCATTGACTGAGCTCAGGCGTCAGGCTGTGACACGAGAGATGTCGTGGCGCTTGACGGAGGATCATGAGAGCGTCCATTGCGGCTATATCACCCATCAGGCAGCTCCTGGCTCGAGCAGGAGTCACATCACCGGATTACATCCCGGAGTGTTGGGACTAGATGCACCACCACGTAACGAGGTTCTCGCCACTGCTTTGACCTTGAGGAATCGCCTCGCTGCCCTAGGACGGGAGATGCCTGCGACTCGTCATAGGATTTATGGTTGGGTCCACTCTTCGGACAAGTCTTGGTGGAGTCGCATGACGACATACGTCTTGAGCCGATGGGGCGAGGAGTTGCACGCTTGCGGTTTGTATGCAGCCGTTCGTGCCACCATGTATGGCTTGCCTGTCAGTTTGAGACATTTTTGTGCTTTGTTCGAGCTATATAATCCAGACTCGAACACTTTTCTGACCCGGCAGGGTGAGTTGGGCTTGGCTCTTCACG
Source organism: Asparagus kiusianus (assembly GCA_022839385.1). Taxonomy (NCBI): domain Eukaryota; kingdom Viridiplantae; phylum Streptophyta; class Magnoliopsida; order Asparagales; family Asparagaceae; genus Asparagus; species Asparagus kiusianus. Next base: position 16,040 of record BQKN01045435.1, read on the forward strand.
AGATGCACCGGATTTCTGGCTTGCCCATGGGACAGATGTTATACCAGGAGTACTTTCCCTCTAATCGTGAATTGGACCAGTTGAAGGATCGCATGCCTGATCGCTATGAGACTCTATGGGATCTCACTTGTCATTATCACATTGCTTTGGCACAGTCTGAGCCTTTAGCGAAAAGGACCAAGGCCTCCGTGAGTCTGAAGCAGTTTGCGAACTATTTATTCAAGAACCTGGAGAACAGTTCTGGCGAGGCTATTTGTGAGTTGGCCCCACTTACTCCCTCAGAGGTGAACAGTTTGTTGAAGAAGATTGATGCTCACTCCTACACCACTAGCAGTCCTGAGGGTGGCTTCCCTGCGAAGACCAGATTCAGATCTTTCTTATGGCATGCGACCACTCCGATTCGGCCGATGACTCTTCTTGCCGGTTATCTCGCTATTTGGTTGAAGAAGTGTGTGGTTCCATACCAGTCTGGTGATGCATTGCCTTTAGAGGTGCTCTACCCGGCCGTTCAGCTTGCTTATAAGAAAGAGCTTTCACTTCTTCCGGTGATGGTAGCTGACATTCACCGAGGACTTCGACAGCTTTCTAGTGCCTTCACACGGAAGGAGACCGATTTGCCAGGTCAGATTCCCACTCTTAAGGTGGAGCTTCCGTACGCTTATCTGATGGCCTGGTTCGTCCTCCACCGCTCGGATATGATGTCGGTGCCGAACGCCCCAGATCACTCTGTTCCCCTGCTACAGTTGCTTGAGAATGGCAGGTGGGAGGGCCGAGGATTTTCTGATGTCAGACAGCAGCTGCAGGTCCACAAGTATTGGGCATTCTCCACTTGTTTTCCGCAGTTCTCCGGCCGGTACGGCGAGTGCTTGATAGACGATGAGAGACCGAGAGAGTATCGGACTCACTTAGACATTGGCTGCTTCAACTGGCTGGTGAACATCAGGCCTGGCTATCTGATTTTTCGGGTGAGGGATCAGTGCTTCATAGAGCCATATCTACCCTGCCGATTCGCTCGCCAGTTTGGCTATGATCAGCTCTACATCGGGAATCCTCGTCAGCAGCTTCGGACCCATAGTGGTTTGATAGATGGTCTCCGTGCATGGTTGTGGACCGTGACTGGCTGTACTGGTGCTAAGTTCAGCCTCCCGAGTATTGATCGGCAGTTGAACCTCACTTTCTTGAGCTGCAAGTGGTTACTAGCAGCTAACAAGACTGTCCCCGTGAAGCCGATTGCAGAGATAGAGGCTGAGAAGGCTTCTCAGATTGATTCCCTTAGGATTCGGGAGAACGCTCGAGCACAGAGGGCGCGGAACAAGACTCGCCGAATTGATGAAGAGGGCCAGAGGACATTCCATTCCACAGACGAGGCTTCAGGCGGGGATCCCGAAGATTATGATGACTCTTCTGAGCGAGGTTTGCGATTCAACTTTTCCCTTTATCTTCCAGAAATATTAAAACTGACTATGGTTTGACGTTTCAGGGACCACAGTTGATCATGATGAAGAGTTTCATCCTCCTCCTCAGGCGAGACCTTCGATCCCCACTGCTAGGCAGAAAAGATTAGCCCGTAAGCCGCGTGCAGTTTCCCGAGCCTCAGATATAGACTTTGCTGGTGACGATCCTGCTAGTGATAGAGGTAACATCTATCCTGAAAACCGTTCCCTTGGTTCTTCAGCACGTTGACTTATACTTTTCCACCTCTATATAGGAGTGCGTGGGGAGAATGAGATGAGTCCCGATCCTATTCCCGTGTCTCCCGATGAGTCTGACCCACCACCCCCTGTAGAGAGGCCTACAGGGGTTGCTGACATTAGAGAGGAGATCAATGTAGGACCCGATTCCGTGAACCCAGGTACATCTAACACTGACACCGTATTTCTTTAGATAATACACGAATGAATTTGTGTATTCTCTAACTGTCCTCTACTTCTTGCTTCTTCAGATAATTTGCAGGAGGCGAATCCTGGAAATGAAGAGGCTGATGCACCTGTGAGAGGTAACTCATTTCCATTAATTGTAGTCTCTTCATTCTTCTTTGGCACTGATATTCTTTTATGTCAGATTTCTCCATCGATGACTTTGACGAGGGAAGCTTGTTTGCGGACACTCCTATGATGCGCTACATATATAGCTCTCCTCAGATCGATGACCAGTTACCTGGGGATATGTTTTCTGAGCCCGCCTTCGCTGAAAATCCTGAGGATGGTTCCTTTGAAGGTGTGTGCTTCTTTCTAAGTTAATTATAGGACTAGCCAATCTTGACTAATGCAACTATAATGTAACGCCTCTGCGAATTCTGCTTTGAATCTAGCAGGAGCTTTTGTTGAGAAAGACCCTGTCGAGCCGGCTGTGAGACCAACTACACCAGTTGATGCACCTACAGCCGTTACACCTCCACTACCCCCAGCGGCTCAAGGGGAGGAAGGTATAAGTTAACTCATTGAAGAGTGTTATTCCTTTTTCTTATTAAGACTTTTGACGGACTTCTCCTTTTTTTATGTAGGGCGTTCTTCTCGTCTTCATGTCTTAGTGAAGGAGTTGTTATCCGATGACGATCCCGACAAGATCGTTATCTGCCTAGAAGTTCGCTCCTTCTTCTCCTTTGTGAAGGCTATGATTGGCAAGCTCTTTCACAGCGGACTTTCCCTTCACCAGTTCAAACCTCTCCTTAATTCCAGAATCAATTTGATAAAGGAGGCAGGATACCCAGATTTGGCGAAGGCCATAGTTGACGATCTCGACTGCTTAGAGCGTGAGCTTCAGATGTTTCGTGAGCTTCGAGATACCGATGCTTCTTCCTTCATTGCTGCTGAGCTGGATACTCGTTTACAGTCATTGCGCGAGACTCAGCTTCTTGCTGATCTTGAGGTTCAGGTGCAGCGAGACCGAGTAGCTCGAGTTGAGACCGGCCTTGCTACCAGGTTATCTTCGCTTGCCGAGCTCGATTCTTCTCTCACTTCCTGTGCGGCCGAGATAGACCAGCTCAGAAGAGCACTCCGTGAAAAGGAGGAGACTTTTGATGTTCTTCAGATGACGAAGACACAGGACCAGCAGACCTGCACGGCTTTGTCTGATGAGTTGAAGTCCTTGAAGCAGAAGCTATCCGAGACAGAAGAGACTGCTGCGAAGACTTCGACCGCCACTGAGGAGTCCATTAGGGCTGAGCTTAGCCAAGCTTATGATGATAAGCTGTCTAAGTTCAGTCAGCAGATTTTTAGCCACGGGCTTGATGTTTGATTTTGTTTACTGAGTGATTTGACTTTTGACTCTTTTAGTAAATTTCCTTTTTATCTTTATTATGATTCGTCATTTCGTTTGAAATGATTGACCACAATACTCATAGGATTTTTGGCAAACCCTCAGCCATCAACGGATTTGGTTAGCCTTTACCGACTACCGTTTGAGTCGGGCTAGCACGCGATTTGTTTAAATCCGCTCGCATGTAACGTTACGCTCAGAGATTGAATTCTCTGAGACTTCGTGCTATGATGTCGAATACATAGACTTCGCCATTGTTACGGGAATAGGCTACCCGGCAACACGTATTAGGTGTTGAATTTAGGATTTTTGGCTAACCCCCAGCCTTCAACGGATTTGATTAGCCTTTACCGACTACCGTTTGAGTCGGGCTAGCGTGCGGATTGTCTAAATCCGTTCCACACGTGACGTTAAGCTAAAAAAGTTAACTCTTTTAGTGCTACGACGTTGAATACGTAGACTTCGTCTTTCTCCTGTGAAAAGACTAAACATCAACGTGTATGAGACGTTGACTTAGGATTTTTGGCAAATCCTCAGCCTTCAACGGATTTGATGTGCTCTTACCGACTACCGTTTGAGTCGGGCTTACATGCGGATTGTTTTAATCCGTTCCGCATGTGACGTTGCGCTAAAGGAATGAACTCCCTTAGACTTTGTGCTACAACTTTGAATATGTAGGCTTTGCCATTGTTATGGGAATAGGCTACCCAGCAACGTGTATTAGACGTTGGCTTATCCCTACTTAGGCTTTGGGACAAAGGACCCCAGAGTCAGGCTCTGGTATCTTTTTCTACGGATAAAGACCAAACCGGCGACGCGTGTTAGGCGCCGACGTATCCTTTCTTAGGATTCAGGATAAAATTCCCCATGCGTGTGAGGCATGGATTTCGGTGTTATTAATAATAACCTGCCACAATGTTGAATGTGCGGACGGGTGTTCTTTTTAACGGTTAAGAACTAACCGGCCGCGCGTGTTAGGTGCGGACTTATCCTTACTTAGGTTTCAGGATAAAATACCCCAGAATCGAACTCTGGTGTCTTTTTCAATCGGAAAAAGACTAAACCGGCAGCGCGTGTTAGGCGCAGACTTATCCCTGCTTAGGTTTCGGGATAAAATACCTAAGATGAATCTTAATTTGATAAATTTTGGAAAAGGAGTTGGTGTGGGAAGGAAGAATTTTATATTCTATTCCCCGAACAAGGAAGGGAGAATTTTATATTCTATTCCTTGATTCTAGAAAGGAAGAATTTTATATTCTATTTCCAGTGCAAGAAGGAAACTAGAAGTGGGATCTCCACTCCGAGAATCTGGAAGATACTGACAAACTTTCCTTTTATAGGATTGGTTATCAGATCGAAAGATGAGTTCTTCGTTTATCGAAGAGAAATTTCAACTTCAGTTACAACCATAAAAAGGTTGAACCCAAGAGAAAAGAAATGGAGTTCTTTCGTTCATCGAAAGGGGACTCCGAACTGAGAGTGAACCTTTTTGGTGGACTCACTGTCAATTGAAATTGATCAGCGAGGGATTTTGGTGGTAAAAATAAAATTGGGTTATCCTCTAGAATATTAAGTGTAATATTCTTCAAGGAACTTCCCGATAAATAAGTTGTCCTGAACGTACTAGGGATAGTACTTTTTCAAAAACTTCCTATTTATTGGCATTAATTGCCTGTTACCCTCTAAAGAAATTAGGCGGTAAGCACCGTTTGAATAGACTGTGTCTATTACAAACGGCCCTTCCCACTTGGGTTCGAATTTACCTTTCTTCTTAGAGGTGAGGATTATTGGTCGGCGAGCAGCGAGGACTAGATCTCCTTCCTTGAAGCTTCTTTGGCGGACTCTTTTGTCAAAAGCCCTGGATATCCTAGCCTGGTAGAACTCGATGTGTTGTTGAGCCTCTAAGCACTTTTCGTCCAGCCTCTCGAGTTCCTCAAGACGTTTTTGATGATGTTCTTCGGTCGTCATCTCCGTTGCGAGAGCGATCCGAAGGGAGGGAATTTGAATCTCCAACGGTAGCACAGCTTCGCATCCGTAGACCAACGAATGTGGAGTAGCTCCCGTAGGTGTGCGTATGGTAGTACGATAAACCCAGAGCGCTTCGCCGAGTTTATCATCCCAATCTCGTTTATTGGTCTTCACGAGTTTTGATAAGATCTTGATAATCGTCTTGTTGAAAGCCTCAGCTAATCCGTTAGCGGCAGGGTAATAAGGTGTTGACGAAACATCTTGGATCTTGAACTTGTCACAGAACCGGATGAAGGCGTTGCTTATGAATTGCGGACCGTTGTCATGAATGATCCGCCTCGGCACGCCATGTCGGTATATGACGTGATGCTTGATGAAGTTGATGACGTTGTTCGTCTTTACTTCTTTAAGCGGAATGGCTTCAGCCCACTTTGAAAAGTAGTCGGTGATAGCGAGAATAAATCGATCACCTTTGACTGAAGGCGGGAAGATGGGACCGACGATATCCATACCCCATGTCTCGAATGGCTAAGACGTGGTTGATGTGTGTAATCGCTCCGGTGGTTGGTGCATATAATTCGCATGCACTTGGCAAGCGTGACATTCTCGGGCGTACTCGACTGCGTCACGAACCATTGTTGGCCAGAAATATCCCATTCTTCTGATTCGATCATACAGCTTGGGACCAGGCTGATGCGC
>BQKN01045439.1:0-11336 GCA_022839385.1 Asparagus kiusianus
AAAATATATTTCTTGTTTCATACTTATATGCATATATATGATTTCATCAATATTAATTTTATTTAGTATATTGTAAAACCCCGAAATCTTTTTATAATGAAATATGTTAATTAATAGTAATAAATATTTCTTTTGTGATAAATAATCATATAGATATATGATGTACATGTTTATCAATGTTTGAGAACCCATTAAGTGTTTATATGTGAGAGGAATCGAGTTAAAAATTCCAGACTAAGAATTTTAATCCCAGCAGGCATATTAGGGCTGCGCGGTCGATCGGGTCGGTCGACCGAGGCGGTCGACCGGGTCGGTCGACCGCACAGCGATCAGTTTGAGTTTTCAGGTGCGGGTTCTATCGGGTTTCGGGTCGGGTTTGGGAGTTGATATATTATCTTTTGCCCGAGAGAGCCTCTCCCAGATCTGAGTTTCAAAACCCTAGCCCTCTTTCTCTCCCCTCTCAAAACCCTAGTTGAACCTGGTGATTTGGGGGAGATCTGAAGGAGCTGCGGTGGGAGTTTACAGATCAGGTGGAAGGAGATCCTCAACAGGAGTTGTGGCAGCACCCAAGGCGAGTATCATCTCACCCAATCCCTCACCCCTATTTTTATGGTTTTATTTCGATTTTTCATAAGTTTTTGATGAGCCCAAAGAGGTATTTTCGTATAAAAACGAGTTCTTTCAATAGGGATTGCAAAAATCAATGTTTCAGTTTATAAAAATTCATCAGCGTTCTATTTTATAAAGATCTAGATCTGAAAATTTCCTAAACAAGAGTTAAAGCATTTTTACAAGCTATTAAAACGTTTTGGTTTGTTTCTCATGGATTTTGAATATTAAAAAGGTAGATTTCAAACTTTGGTTTGGTTGTTTATCTTCAGTATGATGTTTGAATCATTTAAGCAACTGTTATCGTAGAATGTCAAATTTCATTTCAGGTTTCGAGCTGACAGGAACCCAAGTTTGGGTTTCTGCCCGCTTGGCGGTCGACCGGGGCGGTCGACCGCTGGGCTTGCTGTTTGGGCAAATGTAGCCTGCGGTCGACCGCACCGGTCGACCGCGACGTCTGCTCGGTCGACCGAGATGCCCACCGGTCGACCGCGACGTCTGGTCGGTCGACCGAGATGCCTAGCGGTTGACCGCCAGGCTTGTATCAGAGTGTGGTCGACCGAATCGGTCGACCGCCGATCTGTCTGTTGCATTTTCCTGTTTGGGTTATTTTTGAGTATTTTACTCATGTTCGAGGGTTTGCCTGGATTATCTGACCTGGGTTATTAGTCCCACTATATGTCCATGCATGATAGATGACCTGGGGTATAAATTTGGGACTTATATACTGTTTTGGTTGTGAGATGGATAAGTAGATTTCACTACATGTATCATAGAGATCTTTTATTATTTTCACAGTCCTCGTGTTGGACTATAATCCATAGAAGTCCTCGTGTTGGACTATAATCCCTCTCAGTCCTCGTGTTGGACAGTTGCCACTTATTCCATGAGTTTGGAAAACTACAATATATAGTTCCTGTTTCGGACATAGTTCTTAACCCTGCATGCGACTATTATACAGCAGTTCACAACATGATAATTATGTAGATTTTTGGTATAACACTTATGTAGATTTTTGACATGATATTCATGTAAGTAATAACATGATATTCATGTTGGCTAATGTCACAACACCGTAACTATGCCCTGGAGTTTGTTGTACTTCTTCTATTATTGCTACTATACTAGAACCTTGTGTTTGGTATTTAGGGGTTTACAAATTTGAGATACAAGGTATATACATGAGGGTTTCCTTGTTTGGATTATTTCGCTCGACGTACCTATGCTCGTGTTGTAAAATCCTAAATACTAAAATCCTCTTTTGTAAGATCAATGATTTTAGATCTATTATATATTATCTGTATTTTCATATACAACGAGCCCTTTTTCCCTTGGGGTTGGTTGTGATGTTGCTCGCTAGCGCTTTGACGCTTGTTGTCCCTCCCCCCTTTCAGGTCACGAGCCAGGAGCACGGAGAGTCGCAGGTTGATAGCGGACCACTTTAGTGTTCGACTTTACATTCTGGCTATGTATTATTTTCTTTGGGCTCCACTGTAGTTGGTGTTAGACATTTGAGGACTATTTTATAGATGTTGTAAAGGCTGTATGCCTTATTTCTTTCATTCAGACTTGTTGTATTTGAGACTTGTTAAGAACTCCAGTATTTTCATTTCAGATATTGTCTTTGTATTTTCTGTATGTTGGATGATGAAATATTATTTCGATCTCTATCATTTCATTAGTTATCTCTTGTATTATCTTTTACTTGCTTTTTTGCACCTATACCTGTTATTGACTCTTCTAGAGTGATAGAATTATGATGCTGAAACATGTTATTGCACGATGTGGTGCATGGCAGGTTTGACATTCTTGGTTTCACCTAAGACTGCAGCCTTGTGTGAACCCAGGGGCGTCACAGTATATGAAATTATATTTATTGTTTTTGAAAAGTTTATAAAATATGCAATTTTGTAAAAATATTGTATTCACAATTTTTAAACTTAATAATAATCATATACGTCTTTTTTTATTAAGTCTATAAAATTATTTTGTAATATTTTAAAACATGGTTAAGCTAAAATATCAAAACTCATGTGTTTACATTTTCATGTTTTGGACTATTTTGTAAAATGATGATATTTTTTATTTAGGAGGTCCTTTTTGAAAACCAGTTTTTGTAGCATGTTTATTATCATGTTTATAATTATTTTCCAAAGTTTTATAATTTTTGGAATTAGTTTGATATTTTTAAATAAGGTTTCAAAATCAGAAAACTGCTTCAAAACCTATAATGTCATATATCAATTTGCGGTCGACCGCCACGGTCGACCGTCTTGAGTCCAGAGACTCAGGATGATTTTTCAGAGGCTCGCGGTCAACCGTGACGGTCGACCGGATGCTCTCACGGTCGACCATGATGGTCGACCAGCTGATGTCCAGAGCCCAAAATAAGTTTCTAAACCTGCTCGCGGTCGACCGCGTGTTTCCCACGATCGACCGCCGAACTGTCCATCAGCTTCTAACGGCTAGTTTCCAGCTGTTTCTCTATGGGCGTTTTGGACAATTCCTTGGGGTTTTTGGCTGAGGTTTTGGTTGGCTATATATACTCCATTGCTTTCATCTCTCATAATCCATCTAAGAAGTTTTTAAACAAGGTTTAACAAGGGTTTAAGTTTCGTTTAGTTTTGTTTCAAGTTTGGTTTGTGAATATACTTTCACAAGAGGAAGTGGAGATCAATTCATTGGTATTTGAGCTTCAATTTATCTCTCTCTCTCTCTCTTGTCATCTAGAGAAGTTTCCTTAAACTCAATTCTAGCTATTTATTGTTCTTTGATCTTAATTTTCATAAGCTAGATTTTATATTGAGTTTATATTTGTTTTACTCTTTGTACACACACAACCATTGAGCTTATTGTATTTACATTCATAGTATAATTTGGGTTGTGGGATTGTGACATTGAGTGTGAGCCTACATTGAGTTCTCATCCATTATAGAGAACAACCATTGTTATATTTGTGCGTAAATTATGAGATTCACTTTGTAATATACCTGTACACCGAGAGGAGTGGGGTACATGGTAATGCCTAGAGGTAGGTTGTAATTCCTAACACTTGAGGGAGACACGGGCTAGAGACTAACACTTGAGAGGGTATAAAGTGTGATTGGAAGAGTGTTGATTATAAAGTTTTCGGTGAACTAGAAAACTGAGTGTGAGGTGTAAACGTTATTCGGGTGAGCGTAGAAAACCCGGTTGTGATAGTGGAGATCTCCTCGAGGTGAGGAGCAGAGACGTAGGTCGTGGGGACCGAACTCCGTGAACATATCATTTGTTTGTGATTGCATTCGCGCACTTATCTTGTGTTCATATTTCACATCGCCATTATCTATTGCTCGTTATTTATATCGCTCACTATCTTGTTTAGTTTGTTTACCCTTATGTATATTACTTATCCTTGCATATATCTTTTTGTATATCATACTTTCTAGAATAGTTTGTTGAATTAGTTTTAATTGGCTATCCTTGCATATATCTTGTTGTATATCATACTTGCTAGGATGGTTTGTTGAATTAGTTTTAATTGACATAAAATCGGATTAGATTAGCATAAGACCCTAATCACCCCACTTCTAGGGTCTAACAGTCCCGTGAAGTTTTTTACGTAACAAAACTTCATGGGACTTCAACTCCTGTGAAGTTTGAAAACTTTTTTTTTTTAAATCGATCCAGTTTCAGTCCAGCTGGGTCGGTTTTTGAAATTAAGTTTGAAACATGTTGGTTTTTGGGATTTTTTTGGCAAAGAAGTCTGTTTTGAAAATTTGTCCTTAAAACTAAATAGTGTTAACGTGGCGGTTTTATGGGGAAAAGTGTTGGGATTTACAGTGGAATGAACAGAGTTTGGGGGTTCGCGGCAAGCACCCAAAAGTTTAGGGGTTTTGTGAAATCTACCCAAATAATTATCTTCGTTTATACCCTCCAAATCATGCATATGGCATCGATCAAAAGATCTCTCTTCCCTCCCCCTCTCTCTAGCTTTGAAGCGTTAGAGAACTCCGCCATGATCGCATGTTCTCCTATTGGTTGCCTTGATTTCTCACTAAACCCTAATTCCAAAACATTTTAACTAATTACGCCCTCTCTCTCTCTCTAACTAATTTAGGCTCCGTTTGGAAACTATGGTGTTTTACTTATTTTCATGGTGTTTTTGTCAAAAACAAAACATCATACGTTTGGAAACCATGGTATTTTTTGAGCTAAATAATCTTCAAACAAAAAACACAACACTTATTTCAAAACACATTTTAGATGTTTAAGTTTGGTGTTTTAGTTTTGAGTTTGAGAATGTATTAATATAATATCTAATATAATATATTAAATATAATTAATATAGAGTTATTATCAACATGCTTATTATATTAAACTATACTATACTATATTATGGTTAATTTAATATATTAATAATATATATTAAAAAATATAACAATATAATAAATAAAACATCTTATATAATAATATAATAATATATTAAATATCAATATTTAATATGTTAATAATACATTATATAATAACTAAATAATAATAAAATATAAATAAACTAATAAAAAATAATAAAAAGTTATTAATAATAAATAATAATATAATAATATATTATACAATAGTATAATCATATAATATTATTAATTTTTTAATAAATAAATTATAATAAATTAATAATTATTAAATATTATATAATAGTAACATATTTAATAATAACATAACAATATAATAATAATATAATAACATGTTGTATAGTAAATATAATATAATATATAAAATACTAATATATTATGTAATAAATAATATAATTTACTATAAAGTAAAATAATTTTTAATAATAAAATAATTTATTGCTAACAAATATTAATATAAAAATTATATATTCATAATATAATAATATTTATTTTTATCATAAATACTAATATATTATTAAAATACTATTAATAAACTCTAACATATTAAAAACTATAATATATTATATAATATTAAAATATTTATAATATATTAACTTATTGATAACATACTAGCAATAACATAATATTAACATTATTAATAATATTATATTATATTATATGAATAATAGTATAATATAATATCATATTAATAAGAAAATAATATTATTATAAAATTATTAATATAATATACAACAATAACAAATTGATATATCAAAATAATTAAATATATAATTATTTAAAAATAACATGTAATAATTATAATATAATTATTATAATATAATATAACTCATTAAAATATAATATAATATTACAATATATTATATAATATTATATTACATTACATTTAGTACATTTAATACTTATAATAATATAAACTAAATATTATAATATTTTATTTACAATATATTTTATTATAATTAACATATTATAATTAACATATAATGTAAACTAGTGTTTATAAAAAATACTTAATATAATGTTTTAAAAATATTTTAAGAAAAAAACACAACGGCCCTTGTATATTTTTTTTTATAAAAACACAACAAGACAATATGTATGGAAGGAAGCCTTAGCTAACCTCCATTAATTTTTTCAGCTGTGCAGTATCGTTGGGATTTATATCAGAATCCCAAACCATTTGTAACCCTAATCATCATCTGCTCCAAAATTCGCAATTGAAACCCTAGCATTACTTTATTCTCTCTGATCGTGAGGATCCGGGGTTGGATTCTATTGATTGATAAATTACCGGTTGATCCTCTACCCCTCTCCTGCTAGTTTGTTGGGCGCATCACTGAGTCCGTTCATTTGGTTGGGTTCGGTGAGGAGCTGTTAGCTTCTCAACAGGATTATTGAGAGAATGAGGGAGACTTGGAGATGGATTACCGTCGGGTTTGAAGTTTGTGAAGCGGAATCTCAGTAGAAAGATTGTTGGATTCGGTGAGGAGCTGTTCGGATTTTTTTTTTTTTTTAAATCTCATTTCTATCCCCGTGTTCATTCATTTCGATGCTAATGTAGGTCTTTGATTTGCCCATGTATATATATTTGTTATGCTAGGGAGTTTAATTTCGGTCATTTGGCTTTAGGAGATTCTTGAGTGAATGTTACTGTAGAATTAGATAAAACCCTAATCAATCTTTATTGAGATCATAAGAGAGATATATATAGCCATACAATAGGGTTAAGGTTAATGGGTAACGTTCCATTAACCCAATACCCAATACTTAACCTACTACTTAATTTAACACTCCCCCTCAAGCTGGAGCATATATATCTATCATGCCCAGCTTGTCACATATAGTAGAGAACACCTTTGAAGATGTAGCCTTGGTAAGAATATCAGCAAGTTGTTGTGAGGACGGAGTGAATATGAGAGATATTATCTTCTTCTCCCAAGCATCTCTGACAAAATTGCAGTCAACTTCAATATGTTTTGTCCTCTCATGAAATACAGGATTCTGTGCAATGTAAATGGCAGATTGGTTGTCACAATGCATAGGCATGGGTCCAGGTTGAACAAGACCAAGTTCTGTCATAAACTTTCGTAGCCACACCATCTCACAAGCAGTGTGAGCCATTGCTCTGTATTCGGCCTCTGCACTAGACCGCGATACTACATCTTGTTTCTTGCTTCTCCAAGTGACAAGATTACCTCCAATAAAAGTACAGAAACCTGAGGTTGACTTTCGGTCTCCCATATCTCCTGCATAGCCAGCATCAGAGAAAGCAGAAATGCGAGTATGCCCATGCTTCTTATATAGCAATCCCTTACCAGGGCAACTCTTGATATATGCCAAAATTTTTAGGGCAGCTGTCCAATGAACTTCTCTAGGTTTGTGCATAAATCTACTCAGTACACCCACTGCAAAAGTAATATCAGGTCTGGTAACTGTCAAATAGATTAGCTTACCAATCAGTCTCCTGTATTGTCCAGCATCTTCTAGTAAAGAGGTATCATCACGCCACAAATCAATATTTGCCTCCATTGGAGTGTTTGAAGGTTTGCATCCCGAGAGACCTGCTTCTTCTAGTAAATCTAGCACATACTTCCTTTGGGACAACAACAGGCCATGCCTTTGATATGCAACTTCAATCCCAAGAAAATATTTTGGTTTTCCCATGTCCTTAGTGACAAAATGACGGTTTAGATACTCCTTGGTCTCTATTAAGGCAACAGAATCACTCCCAGTGAGCAGAATATCATCAACATAAACGGCTAAAATAACCAAACCAGTTGTTGTGCGTCGAAGAAAGACAGAGTGATCAGAATGACAGCGTTGGAAACCAACACTAGAAATAACCTTGCTGAATTTATCAAACCAAGCTCGCGGACTCTGTTTTAAACCATAGATGGCCTTTCTCAATCTGCAGACAATATTCTCCCCCTGAGCAACATACCCAGGAGGGTGCTCCATATAAACCTCCTCATCCAAATCACCATAAAGAAAAGCATTCTTCACATCTAGTTGATGCATGGGCCAATCCAGATTAACAGCCAGAGAGAAGAGAATACGAATGGAGTTTAGACGCGCAACAGGAGAAAACGTCTCAAAATAATCAATACCATATGTCTGAGTATATCCTTTAGCAACTAGGCGAGCTTTATATCTATCAACAGACCCATCAGGACGATATTTCAAGGTATACACCCATCTGCAGCCAACCACAGTTGCTCCAGTAGGGAGAGATACCATATCCCAAGTCCCTCTAGAAAGCAGTGCATTCATCTCCTCATCCATAGCCTGTTTCCAGGCGGGTACTAACAAAGCTTCCTCATGTGACCTGGGTAAAGATATAGTGGACAAGGACAAAGCAAACTGACGAAAGGATGGGGTGAGACGGTCATAAGAGACAAAAAGAGAGAGAGGATATTTTGGGCAAGACCGTTTACCTTTACGAAGAGCAATAGGAACATCTAAGTCAGAAGAGATATGGGGCTCGACATGAGATGGACCTGCAGCTGGAGAAGAGGAGTCAGTAGGAACAGAGACAGGCGTATGTACTTTAGGACGACGAGAGTACGTCAGTAGGGGCTGTGGTGCAGCAGCCACAGGAGCAGATACCGGAATAGTAGTGGGAGCTGTAGATGGTAGAGGTACCTGTGGACTGACAGAGGTAGTGGAACCAGAAGAAAAATATGGGACAGACTCAAAGAAGGTAACATCAGCAGAAACAAAATATCTCCTGGTGTTTGGATGATAGCACCTATACCCTTTTTGAGTACGTGAGTATCCAACAAACACACACTTAATGGACCTAGGAGATAATTTATCCAACCCAGCAGTCAAATCCTGAACAAAACACGTACAACCAAAAACTCGAGGAATCACAGAAAAACGTTTTTTAGCAGGATAAAGACAGTGGAATGGTAACAAACCATCAAGAACAGAGGAAGGCATTCGATTAATCAAATAACAGGCAGTGAGGACAGCATCAGACCACAAGTACTTTGGAATATTCATATGTATCATCAGCGTTCTAGCAACATCCAGAATATGTCTATGCTTCCTCTCAGCAACTCCATTTTGTTGTGAAGTGTGAGAGCAAGAAGTTTGATGAATAATACCATTAAGAGCACAAAATTTAGAAACGTCATTTTTCATATATTCCAAAGCATTATCAGTACGAAGAATACGAACAGAAGTAGAGAACTGGGTTTTTATTTCATTATAAAAAAGTTCAATAACATGCGGGACTTCAGACCTCTCTTTCAACAAATATAGCCAAGTCATGCGAGAGAAATCATCAACAAAAATAATGAAATATCGAAAACCCTTCACAGAGGGAACACGACAAGGACCCCAGACATCAGAATGAACTAACTCAAACGCAAAACTACTGCGTTTATCGACACGACTCTGAAAAGAAGTACGATGGTGCTTACCCAGTTCACATGACTCACAACCTAAAGAAGAAAGAGAAGACTGAACAGTAACTACTGATTTAAGTTTTTGAAGGGAATGATGACCCAGACGCCAGTGCCATAGTAAGGTAGAATCAGGCTGTGCTGCAACAAGACCAGCACCCGGCACACTATCGTCCAAATAGTACATACCTCCTCTCTCATGCCCCGAACCAATCGTCATCCCAGTTGCTAGGTCCTGAAAAACACAATAAAATGGAAAGAATGTGACTTTACAGTTATTTTGCTTTGTAAACTTGCTAATGGATAATAAGCTAACAGGGAATTTAGGAGCATATAACACATCAGTGAGTTTCAAGGATGAAGTAGCATGAACTACTCCAGCACCAAGAACTGGAGAGAGCGTACCATCAGCGATGCGAATGGAGGGAAACTTATCAGAAAAATGTAAAGTGTCAAAACGATCCTTTATACCTGTCATATGGGATGAGGCTCCAGAATCTAGTACCCATGGTTCATGAGGAGAAGCTATGTAAGCATCCATACCTGAAGAGGATGCATGAGTAGCCGAATGACTGTTTTGAGAGAGCTCTAGCTGGCGTAACCTCTCATAATCTGCCTGAGAGATCTGAACAGTAGGAATAGTAGCAGCTAGATTATTAGGAGTAGTAGTAGAAACAGGTGAATGAGTCGACTCGGCATCGGCTACTTGGGCCCATTGAGGACGGCCAAACTTCTCCCAGCACTTCTCAGAAATATGATTGGTCCTCCCACAGTGACTACACTGACGTGAACCCCTATCAGAATCACCATGTCGCCCACCAAAGGAGCCACGTCCTCCCACAGACTCACGACCACGACCACGACCACGACCGCGGCCTCTGCCCCGACTAGAGAACATGGCAGACTGATCCACTGAATGTGGAGAAGGTGCATTAGTAGCAGAAGTAACACCAGTAGAGACCTGCATGACTCTGGAGAATGTAGCAGTCAGGGAGGGAATCGTATCGCCACCCAATATTTGTCCCCGTACCTGAGACTGTAAATTAGGGTGCAGTCCAGAAAGAAACTTGGAGACAGCCAGATCGCGGCGATACCCCAACAATGTCGCCGCATCAGCTACTGCAGGCTGATGCATTTCTAGTTCGTCTATCAGTCCCTTCAACTCACCAAAGAACTCTGGAACTGTCTTATCGCCCTGTTTGATCGCAAATAGTCGCTCATAAATCTCAAAAACACGGGAAACATTCTTCTCATTCCCGTACATAATCTTCAGGCTGTCCCACATTTCCTTTGCAGTGGTTAAAAACATAACACTGCTACTGATCTGTGCTTCCATACTGTTGAGAAGCCAAGTCATAACACAGTAATCAGATGAGAGCCATGAGTTGTAGGTGGGATCAGATGGTGGTGGTGGAGATGCCAGAAGATGAGACAGTTTGCTCTGAGCGCCAATGAAGATCCGGAAAGCTTGTGCCCAGAGCAGATAGTTAGTACCATTCAACTTAATTGTAGTCCCCAAGACTACTTTTGGCGCAGAGGTTTCTCCAGCAACAACAGGAGTAGTAGATGATGAGATATCAGACATCGAAGTAGTAGTCATATCTCAACAATGGTAGATAGATAGTAGTCAGTAGTAGAGATCCGGAACAGGATAATGATATTTCAGAGAACCTTGGCTTCTGTTTGCACAAAGGCTCCAGTCAAACCTTCTCTTCCAACCCTTGTTGTGTGCAGTGAAAATTTCGGCAGCACCTCTGCTGCACAACAAGAGTAGGATCTTCAAACAAATTCTCGTTTCTCAGAGGAAACAAGAACCAAAAAACAGTTATATCTCATCGATGTGAGAGTTAAACTCTTCCTGTCATCAGTTCGAGGACTGAGTCGAGGGAATCCATGTCAACTCGAGGGTCGACAGGATGTGGGGGGGGGG
>BQKN01045440.1:3541-14658 GCA_022839385.1 Asparagus kiusianus
ACCCTAGCCCTAACCCTAACCCTCGACTAACCCTAACCCTAACCCTAACCCTAACCCTCGCCTAATCCTAACCATAACACTAATTAAATTTAACTTTTTTTATATCATAATTTCATCAAAATTAACATTTTTATTAGGGTTTGGGTTTTTTGCACTAATTTTGTTTTACCAAAATTAAACACTAAATATAAAAATTAAATTACAAGTAAACTAATTAAAATATCCTTGCACATTAAATTATCCTTGCACATTAAATTATAAACAGTTATGATTGAAAAATGGTTGTTCCGAAATCTTTTTTGTTTGGCGAGTTGATGTAAAGACATGGCAGTGTCTAAAAGTAACAAAGAGATACAAAATTCTCTCTCTCTCTCTCTCATCTTACCCAACTAGTCCAAATAAATATGTGGGAGTATTATTATGTGTAAGTGTAGATTAGTAGAAATCAAGGTGACACAAATGAATAAGGACATTTTTGGTACATGCACTCTACCCCCCTCAATCTCTCTCTCTCTCTCTCTCTCTCTCTCTCTCTCTCTCTCTCTCTCTCTCTCTCTCTCTCTCTCTCCCTCTCTCACGTCGGCCGACGCCGGCGGCCGGCGGCAGTTGGTCGGCCCGCCGCCGGCGTCAGTCGACAGAGAGAGGGAGAACAGAGAGAGGGAGAGAGGAGGAGAGATTGAGGGGGGGGGGAAGAGAGATTGACAAGGAGAGAGAGAGAGAGATTGAAAGGGAAAGAGAGAGGGTTACCTCGGTGGCTGCGGCGGCGGAAGAACGGCGGCGACGGAGGAAGAACGGTGGCGGAGCTCCTTGTCAGCGGCGGTGGAGATTTCGGCGGTGGAGGTTTCGGCGGCAAGGGGATTTCGGGAGTGGGGGGGGCGTTTGTGGGGCGCGGGCAGCCGAAAATTTTTGGGCGCCCGCGCCCAAAATTTTTTCCTGCTGCACATCTTTAGCGACGGAAATTTCCGTCACTAAAGAAGTTATTAGCGACGGACATTTCTGTCGCTAATAATCCGTTGCTACATAATTTAGCAACGGATAATTCCGTCACTAAAACGGAAATTTCCATCGGTAAAATAAATTTACCGACGGAACAATGGCGACGGAGTTTTCCGTCGCTATAACAAGTTTTATAGCGACGGAAAAGTCCGTCGCTATTGTTCCGTCGGTAAATTGCAGTTTTCCACTAGTGTTCACTTGTGACTCTAAGTCAGACATCATTTGTTGTTGTTGATGTTGTTGTTGCTTCTGCTCATGTAAGCATTATTGAAGCATCTAGTTCTTTCTCTTTTCTTCTAGAACTCGTGCTTCCAGATTAGATCGACTAGGCATCGGTTCTCTCAAATCTTTCAATGTAATCCTGCCACCAAATACAGTGATGTGACCATGAGATTGCTTTTCCCAAATTTTCTCAATTATCTCAATGTCTAAAAGTAAAGGGTTTGCTTATTTGACTTGAATAATTTCATCCTATAAAAATTGAATTCATATGCTAGTTCATATGTTAGTACTATATAATGCATCATTATCAAATTTTAATATATATTCTATTTACATATTTATCTTGATCCCCATTAACTAGTGTTTCATTAGCTTTCTTCGGGTTTCATGGAACATTTTTGGCACATCAGGTGGATTTCTTGACTTGCCACTCTTATTCAAATATTAAATAAACATAAGTACATCATCACACTAAAAAATAATGTAGTTTTAAATAAATTGGAAATTAGTTTTGAATGTATACCAGTTCCCACGTAATTTGTCTAAAGGGTTTACTCCCCGTGTGATGTAGCATCTTTCTTTTACCTCTGTTAAGTGTATTTTGTTGCCTGACATTTAAAAAATGTTACTATAGATTTCTTGTGGTGGGATATATACCACTCATTACTATAGCATGTTGGGTAATATTCTTAATACACTTTAGCTTCGCTGTAGATTTTTGCGCACAAGTGGGTAACATTAACATAGCTCAATCAATCAGTCTAAACTGAACCAACAAATTTTGATACATTTGAAACTTCATGAGGTGTGTGTTAGTTTCTTAAGGTTAATAATCCCCTAGTACTACTGATAATAGGCTATTCATGTAAACTATAAAGTTTTCTTGATGCCTGCTTCTGAGAAAAATTGTAAATAATTACCATCTTTTGTTAGTGTCACTAATGTCTATCCATTAGTGTTTCACGTGTTCCATTGTTTAATATGTAGCAGGTTTTTTCCACCACATAAATTTAGGAAAATGACAAAGTCGAACAGAAGTGCTTTACCGATTGATGTTGTAGTCACACTGTGTATAGGTACTCATTAATCTAGTTATGTCTAAAATTGTACCATGCTTGTCTATCCTACAGTAAGTATCTAGAGAACCTTAGCTTATCCTTAAAATTTCTAGATAAAGAAAAGGATACAAGCAATACTTGATGGTTTGTATCATCTAAAATTTTACCATGCTTGTTTATTCTACACCAAGTAATGATATTGTTTTTGATAGTTCGTATCATTATTATCCTTAAAATTCTTAGAGAAGAATTGGAATATCATTCGTCTCTTTCTTAGATTATTTGTAATAGATTTGTGTCAATGGTGATCGGGGAGTATAAGACATGCAAGTGGGTATAGTTCTAATGCATAAATTCTAAACAAAACTATATGGTACTTTATGCAAACAAAAACTATAGGGTACATTATGCAAACAAAAACTATAGGGTAATTGGAGTATCCTTTTGCTTTATACAAACAAAAACTTTATGCAAACAAAAACTATAGGGAGTATAAGAAATGTCGTCTCTTTCAAAGATTATTTGTTCTAATTTAGATCCAAACAAAACTATAGGGTACTTTATGCAAAAGTGCAAAGTAGGATAAACTATAGGGGACTTGAGTGCAAATATATCAAACAATAAACAACTGCTGGTGTTTAGCGTGGAGCCTGAGGTGATGATGGGGCTAGAGCAGTGACGTGGCGGTGCTGGGCCGACACCAACGACGGGGCGATGAGGTTGGTCAGGCGACGAGGTTGCTGGGCCGACGGCCCACGATCGCTGACGTTGGGGCAACAAGAGATTGAAGCTGATCTCCCCCTGAGTGGCATGGGTCGGTACTGGCGGCGAGGGGCGGTGGTCGGCGACTGAGCAGCGCTGGAGCAGAGGCGTTGGCAAGGGCGGCTACGGCAGGGGCGGTGGTCGATGAGTAATTGAAGAAGGAGATGAACAGTAAAGTTACTTATTAATCTAGGGTTTAGTTTAATATATGTAGTTGTGGTTAGAGGGTGATTTGGGTTTCAGGTTATTTATACTAATTTTGATTACTACTCCTATTATAATTAGGAGTTATGGCTAATAACGGTAATGGACCCCTTCGTCTTTAAGGAGACACAAGAACGATGATATTATGATTAAATTAATGAAGGGATTAGAAAATTGTTATCTCATATCACATCGTTCCTATAATATTTGTAATCACTGAACAAGGGATTTAAAAACCCATCATTATTATATACACATTAATGACAGTCAACTGGTCCATTTACTAATTTTGGTTGTTAAATACCATATTTCTTGTAGTGATAGGAGGATGGTTGTATAGAAGCTTTATGTGATGGGATTTGAAAGGGTGGGTTTAATTTGTTGTTAATATTGGTATTAAGGAGGGTTAATGGGTAGTTATGAAACCGATGAATAATTATGAGAAGCATCTGAATGGGTGTATTAATGTATAGATTTACATGTATGTATTTTATGTATGTATGTAAAATTTTCGCAAAAAAACATGTATGCATATGTTTTATGTATGCATGTATATGTTTTAGAGGGTATTTTGGAAATAAATGTTTTAACATACCAATCTGCTTTTATAATAGTATAAGATACTTTCTTTTTGATGAAAGAGTGAGACCTTTTGTGATATAGCCTTGTGGAAGAAGAGTGAGACATTTTGTGATGTAGCCTTATGGAAGCTCTTTAACTTTAATTTAATTTCACAAAGCTTAAGTGTTATACCCATGCATGCACGGATTGATTTGATTTATTTAAAATTTAAATTATATTGAAATTTTTTTCTTTAGACTATGCTCTTCTAAAAATAGATAACTTGATCCAAACCATTTCCCCCACGTATGAGAGATTATTTTGTTGGCTAGTTAGTTTATTAAAAAAAACTTGAAACCTATTTTATGACTTGAAACTTATGTTAGAGCTTTTAGTGCTGAAATGAGTTTCACAAAAAACTAATGCGAAGTAACCATTCAATATCTCTTTTACATAAATTTTTAAACCAATAAAACATAAAAAATGTAAACCTTTTATGGCTTGACATTTCTAAAGGTGATATGACAAGCATAGAAACCAACTTCATCCTTTTACAATGCGAGCCAAACAACCCTTAAGTAAAATACCAAATAAGAGTGTAGATAATTTTATATCAATTAAAATATAAATTAGATTCTTAAGCACCAATCCCTAGATAATTTTATATCGAAATTTTAAATGTAATTAGATCGTTTAAACACTAATCCCTCATTTATAGTATTCATCTTTTTTATTATGTGTTAAATTTAAAATAAAAGAAAATGCTACCGCACTTAATAAGTGTATAGATGGTTTTTTGTTTCAAATTTAAATTAGGAAGGGACACTTTACAGTTTTTAAGATGTAAGACTAATAAATCACAAATTCCTCTTTATATACAAAGGGGGCTTTAAAACATTTTTTCCAGCTTAACCCATTTATGTAGTTCAATTCAATATTAGATATGTATTTCCATTATGTATGATGTTTTACCTGATTCTCTTATCTATTAGAATTTTATTTATCGTCTTAATTTGATAGCCAATGTATATTGTAACAATAGCAATAAATATAAGGTCTTCATGTGTTGTCACTAATATCTATCCTCTCTTTAAAAAGTGACTTGCGGGTTAAATTCATTAAGCCCTCAATAGCTTTGGCGCTCTCACTAATCCATCCCCCACCCCTAATTTTTTTTCATAGAAAGTTTTTAAATTAACATTATTATAATGTATGGTCGAATATCACGCCCCGCTTTCCGAAATACCTGAGAGACAAGACACGAACAAGTCCGCGATGTATTAGATTGACAAAAAATAAATAGTAACCCGTTTCTTCTCAATCTAATACGCTAAGCTCAAGAAAAATAATATTAGTCAGAGGTGTCCGATCACAAATAACAAGAATATTATAAACAACCCAGAATATAAAATAGACATATCATCAAAAGTAGATCATCTGAGACATAAAATACGTGTCAAACATACCCTTATTACAAAACGGTCAAACTACAATATGTTAATACATAGTCCATAATAAAAGAGAAGTACTACTTAAAAAAACTAAAGCAAACACCAGACTAAAGAAAAGTACTGCAAAAGAGATCTAGCGTTCATCAACTACTACAGAAAGAAAAATATTAGGCTTCTGTTTGTCCTTCTACTCTATCTGAAAGACACTCCGGCTGGGCATACACCGGCTCTAA
This sequence comes from Asparagus kiusianus, assembly GCA_022839385.1. NCBI lineage: Eukaryota > Viridiplantae > Streptophyta > Magnoliopsida > Asparagales > Asparagaceae > Asparagus > Asparagus kiusianus. The sequence continues at coordinate 9,029 of BQKN01045440.1, forward strand.
TGTATCATCATACTAGACCTGTCTGTCCTCTAAATCTGACGTACACTAGAGAAAACAGGTGTACGTCAGCGTGCATGACACATGACAAAATCTCACATGGAAGAATGAAACGGTCGAATGACTAATGCAATGACAGTAATAATAATAGAAACATGACATTGAAATTCTAATAATTTAAATGAAATCCACCACTATATAACGATCAGAAGAATCTAAAATCAACCGGTAATCTAGGTCATACAACTAACTATCCTATAACAGGTCACTGGTCCACATCTCACATAGATTCAACGTTCATATTACCGAATAACTGACTGTTCACAAATCCTCTACGTGCACTCATGCCCGCTACACATGCGGCCAGAGGACTACACGTAAACCGTTTTCTGCCTGGTCCGAACTCAAGCAAAACTCACATGACGAAATAAATTCTCACTGACCAAAGTAATGTACACACTTCACTTTGGCCCTAAAAACTAACCCCAGTGGTGACACCAACCACTGGTACGAGCCTGGAAGATACATCAACAACCACATCCGATATAACATGAACAAAGACTTTCCCATCCCAACTCTTCTTGCTTTTCTAAGTCAACAACATAATCCACACTAGATCTCTGGTTTACCTCCTAAATTCAGTAAACGCACCCACACATGTCACTAAGTCTGTTCATGACGCACGATGCCCCTAAGTCATGAACTACTAATGGTTCTCAATTACAGCAAGGAACAGTAAATAAATATAACTAATTCTATGCAATAACATTATGTCATGTCAAATACATTAAAATAAGATCGTAAAATATGAATAGTAATTATGAACAGTATAATTATGCATACAAGCCGATTTCATCAATATCTTGCTATTCGAACCTCTAAACTTCACATAAAAGTGTAAGCAACTAGGTAACATCTAATATAACAACGGTCAAAAAGGAATTTGAAATCCATAGTTATTTTACACATGAAATATCACGGTCTATAACCATCAAACACAAGATTAAAAAATTTATTTAATTCCAAAAAAATAATTATTTCTAAAATAGTTTATTTTAAATTATTATAATTTTCTAAAATGATTCTTTTCACAAAATAAAATTCTTTTAATTCATAATAATTATTCTAAAATAATATTTAAAATATTATTATTATTATTATTATTTATTCTGTATGAACAGTAACTATTTTTATTTTTTTAAATTATTTCTATTTTTCTTTTTCAATTATATCTCATAAATTTTATCAATTCACAAATAACCTACCACAATAATACTTAACATCATTCAGCAACAACCCACGCAAAACATCATAATCAAATCTACACATATAGTTAATAACATATGTAAATATTGTAACGATAATAAGGAGAAGAGGGATCTTGCACATAATTAATTTACGACAAATATAATATTGTAATGAATACATAACCGGGAATAGGGATCTTGCCTCAGGTTATTGTCGAGAATGTCGTTGAGGGTAGTGGGGGTCATCGGAGTGGCTGTACGGGTTACAACGGGTTCCACGGCTCGTCGGAAAGTCAATAGGTTTGAATACAAAAAGGATGGTGTTAGTAGTGATTAGCGATATTTGAAACGTTATAACGAGAGGTAGAAAATAAGCCCAAGTGAGAGAGATATACCGTGTGATAGACAATATAAAGGACTACACACCAGTGAAGAATGTGGTAGAAACAGAGACCGGAAGTGCCCGAAAAACGGGTGCGAAGTCAGCACAGTGCTGCTGTTTTCTTCGAACTGCTCGCCGTCGAGCGATGTTTCAGACGATACTGAGAGTGATAAAGAGTGAGTTAAAGCATGATACAAATTGGAGATGATAAGCAACATGTAGGACTACTCACCAGAGAAGAAATCGGTAGTAATAGAGATCATATGTGATCGAAAAGTGCGTGTGAAGTCGGCACAAGGCTGTAGTTTTCTGCTTGCTGTTCGGGCTCATTTCTCACCATTTCAGCGATGTTGATCTAGGAACGAGGGGAGAGGAGATGGGCTAGGGGTGCGGCTGGTCGGAGAAGGAGGAGGAGAATGGGGAAGCGGCTCGACGAAGCGCGAGGGGAGGCTGTCAGACTTGGAAGAGGAGAGCGGCTAGGCAGGGATGAGTTCGACGTGGGGCTGTGGCTTGGAAGAGGCGGGGGCTGTCGGGTGAAGTACGACGCTGTGACGATGTTGGTGAGGGAGGAGGAGAGGGGCGGTTGCACTTGGAGCTTGGCCGCGGAGGAAAGAGAGAGAGAAGAAAGAAGAGAGAGAGGAAGAAGATGAAGGCGGCATGGTTCACGTGAATAGGAGAAGGAAAACGTAAAAAAGTAAATATATATTGGATTTGGGTTAGGGTTAGGGTTATAACAAAAATATTAAATAAAAAATAATAATTAATTACGTATTAAGTTAAATAATTATGGAAAATTATTTGCAAAATAATACGTACTAGTTACACTAACACAACAGATTATATAAAATAATACGTAATAGTAATAATAACCACACAACGTATTATACAAAACAATATATAATAGTAATAATAGCACAACAGATTATATAAAATAATACGTAATAGTAACGATGACACAACGGATTAATTCAAAAGTTTTTACTGAGCTAAGTTAATTTATAAATATCAAATTTTTTTAAATAAATATAAATTTTTGACTTTTAAATCGTAGAAGATTCTAGAAAATCGAGAAAATACAAATACTCTTTTAAAAAAAATAATTAAATATTTTAAAGTATCCAAAAATTATTTTAGCTTGTATCAAAAATTCATGATCATTATATTCTACCCTCCTTAAACAAATTCCACCCTCGAAATTAAAACAAGGACAAAATATAAAACGAGGGACTCAATTTAACTCATATAAGAAAATTTTAAAATATACTGCATATCCATAAATAAGGAAAAGTCATACAAGAACGATACAAAATAAGATACAAGACATGACAGCTAAGATTTAGGAAATAGATAAGGGTATCACTGCCGCATCTCAGACTCAGTTTCCTAAGTTGACTCTCTAGGAGAATTTGGGTGCCACATCACACGAACAAGCGAAACGGTCTTGTTTCGGAGGATTTTCTCCCTTCGGTCCAAAATCACCATAGGCTGCTTCTTGTATATCAAATCAGATCGCACCTCAATCTCCGAGAAATCTACAACATGACTCGGATCTCTGATGTTTTTTCACAACTGAGAAACGTGGAATACGTTATGCACTCCAGCCAATGCGGGTGGTAATGCAAGTCGGTACGCTACTTCTTTAACTCTTTCTAATACATCTAAAGGTCTCATATATCGTGGACTTAACTTTCCATGCCTTCAAAAGCGAATGGTGCCTCGGTTAGGGGAAATCTTCAGGAACACATGATCTCCTGGTTGAAACTCTAAGTACCAGCGCTTCGCATCTGCGTAATACTTGAATCTGTCCTGCACTAAGCGAAGTCGCTCCCGGATGATCCTAACAGCGTCAACTGACTTGTCAATCAACTCCGGCCCAAAAATCTACCGCTCACCAACATCGTCCCAACTCAAAGGAGAGCGACACTTCCTCCCATACAATACCACAAAAGTGTCCATTCCAATACTAGTCTGGAAGCTATTGTTGTATGCAAACTCCACCAAATGCAAATGATCTTCCTACGACCCGTGAAAGTCAAGCATACAAGTTCTAAGCATATCCTCTAAAATCTGAATGGTCCTCTCCGACTGCCCATCGGTCTGGGGATGATAAGTTGTACTGAAACCAAGACAGGTCCTAAGACTCGCTTGCAAACTCTTCTAGAACTCTGAAGTAAATCGGGTATCGCGATCCGAGATGATAAACACTGGAACTCCATGCAATCGTACGATCTCTAGTATTACTAGAGATTTACTAACACTCTTGGAAAAAGAACTTATTGAAATATATATATAGAGATAAATATTTTACCTCCATGTATCTCTGAGCAAGATGCTCTATCGACTGTCCCACTCGAAAAGGAATAAAGTGAGCCGATTTGGTTAATCGATCTACGATTACCCAAACAGCATCATTCTGTCTAGTGCTCTGAGGTATGTCAGTAAAAAGTCCATGGTGACATGCTGCCACTTCTATTCCGGAATAGGCAATGGCTGCAAAAGACCTGCGTTGCGTTGATGCTATGCCTTCACCTGCTGACATACAATGCACTTAGCCACACTACGAGCTACATCTCTCTTCATACCACGCCACCAAAGTTCAGTTTCAGATCCTTATACATCTTCGTGCCTCCAGGGTGAATAGAGTATGGTGACCTGTGAGCTTCCTGTAATATCTCCTCTTGAACATCTCCTTCTGGTACGCAGATATGACTCCCAAATCGTAAAGATTCATCCTTATGAACAATAAATTCCGGCCAAAGACCAGCCACTGCTAACTCTCTGCACTTCTGAAGAAATGAGTCACCTACTTGTGCAACCTTGATTCGCTCGACCAATGTTGATTGAATCTGAAGATTCATCAAAGAATCGATGACTCCTAGAAAAAGAACTTCCTATACTCATATCCCTCACTTACTACTGAAGTCTCCACTGAGTCATGAGGGTCATCATCATCGGCAATCGGCTCAAAGCATCTGGTACTACATTGACATTGCCAGGGTGGTACTGAAGATCAATGTCGTAATCTTCCATCAGCTCTAACCAACAGCGTTGCCTCATATTGAGCTCCTTCTGAGTAAATATGTACTTCAAGCTCTTGTGGTCAATGAACACCTTCACTTTCTCTCCTAACAAATAATGCCTCCAAAGCTTAAGGGAAAAAATCACAACTGCCAACTTCAGGTCATGGGTAGGATAATTCTGCTCATGCTTCTTCAACTGACGAGAGGCATATGCTACCACATGACCATCCTGCTAGAGAACGCATCCCAATCCTCTACCAGATGCGTCGCAAAACACCTTAAAGTTCCTACTCTTATTTGGTATCGTTAAGACCGGGGTCAAAATTAGTCGAGACTTTAACTCCTCAAACGCCTGCTTACAAGTGTTAGATCAGACAAACTTAATATCCTTCCTTGTAAGTCGCGTCATCAGCTCCACAATCTTTGAGAAATCTCTGATGAAGTAATGGTAGTATCCAGCTAATCCCAGGAAGCTCTTGATATCAAACACCATCTTAGGGGAGGCTAGTCCTTCACTGCAGATACCTTCTCTAGTCCACCGATATGCCATCTCCTGACACCACGTGTCCTAGAAATGTAATGTTGATCTAGCTAGAACTATCACTTACTATAGTTGGCGAATAGCCGAAACTCTCTCAAGGTCTTTAACACGTACCACAAATGCTCTGCATGCTTTGCTTCACTCTTAGGGTACACCAAGATATCATCAATAAAGACTTCTACAAACTTCTCCAGTATATCACAGAATACCAAATTTATCAGGTTCATTAATGTTGTCAGTGTATTAGTCACACCAAATGGCATCACTAAGAACTTATAATGTCCATATCTTGTCCGGAAAGCCATCTTGGGAACATAAGTGTAAAACCCTAAAATTTTAAATATTTATTTTTATTTTATAATAAATAATAATAAATATGTTATATTATGATAAATAATATTTATCAATATTTGAGTATGCTAGGAATTGATTTGAGATCAATT
>BQKN01045445.1:1264-14603 GCA_022839385.1 Asparagus kiusianus
ACCCCGTCCTTCCATCATGGTTTAAAATGACTGTTCATTACTTAATTGACCATATTATGCTAATTTTAACCAAGGAATGGTAAACTATTGGAGCGTGATTATGATGTAGGTTCATCTTCCAGCAGCTTGCAGCCACCTCTCAACCTGGGAATGTGGAGGCTATTTTATCTACAACAAAATATCATAATTTCACAGTGCCTCAGAGGCAGAATTATCTAAAAGATTGGCAGCAGCATCTCTCGATGACCAAGGATTCCACGCCCTGAAACAACTTTGCTGTAGTATTGATGTGATAATTGCACCCTGCATCTAATGCAAGTGAATAAGAATGAGAGAAAAATTAATTTGTCTTATAGAAATTTGTTTGCATATGTTGGATGATTGTGAAAAAAAAACTTCAAGAATTTGCATTGAACAATTTTACCAACTGTTTTTCCCCTTGATAGAAATGATCATTACAACACATAGAAAATTTCAGATTTACTTAATATATAATAATTTCAAATATGAGATTGACATTATATTGCAATAGCAATAAGATATTCTATTTTGCAAGTAACTTTGCAATAGATTATAAAATGATATATTAATGCAAACTTACACTAAAAGATATTCTATTTGTAAGTAACTTTTCAAGAAATTATGAAATGATATATTAATGAAAATATATTTTGTCATTTGAATGATATATTAATACAAACTTACACTAAAAGTGCAATCAGATGCAAATATATTTTATCATTTGTTTTAATTAGATATTCTATGTTTTAGGTAGCCATAATTTACTCTCATTTAAATAACATTTAAGTTCTTAATCCATTAATTAAATTCCATAATTTTATAACAACATAAAAATAAAATTATAAATTAAAAAAAACCACGTGCATTGCACGTGCAATCAACCTAGTAACAAAATAATAAAGCTGGACTCGAACCTTTTGAAATAACAACAATGATCCGAATTACATCTTCTGTAGCCATTATTCTGCATGAAGTTATCAAACTTCTTATACCACTGTCTCGAAGCCTGTTTCAAACCATATAATCTCTTCTTGAGCTTGCACACCATCTCTTCCTTTTCTTCTTCAATGAAGCCAACAGGCTACTTTATGTAGATTTCTTCATCCAAGTCACCATAAAGAAAAGCAGTTTTCACATCTAACAGCTCAAGAAAAAGGTCTTCTACAACCACCAAACTCAATACCACTCTGATGGTTGTGAGCTTCACAACAGGGAAAAATATCTCCGTGTAGTCCACTCCTTCCCGCTATTGAATCCCCTTCACTACTAATCTGGCATTGAATCTCTTGCTTCCATCACTCTCTTGCTAGATCCGGTAGACCCATTTGTTATGTAAGGCCTTCTTCTGTGCAGGTAGTTAGGATAACTCCCATGTCTCCTTAGTGAGTAGAGAATCTATCTCCTCCTGCATCGCATGCTCCCACTGCTAAAATTCACTCACTTGCATTGCCTCTTCATATCACTCCGGCTCACCGCTATCTGTTAATAATAAGTAGTCAAGAGATGAAAGATATCTGGGATTTGGTTTGGGTACCCTGGATGACCTCCTAAGCTTCATACCCTGGGTAGTTTCTTCTGCACCTAGAGCCTCCTCCATTCTCTGATCAGAACAAACATTATCACCCCTATCTGAAAGTTCCTCTATATCCATGTACTTAGATCCATCTGTATCTGCTCCCACTGCTATGGCTATCCTTGGCATCTTCCCTGTTCTTGTACACCACCTCCTCATTGAATATCACGTTCCTGCTTCTGATGATCTTCCTGTTCTTCTCATCCCAAAGGCGATACCCGAACTCATCAATGCTGTATCCAATGAATGTGTACTTCTGTAACTTAGCTTCTAGTTTGTCTCTGACATGGTCACTGATATGAACATAAGCCACGCAACCAAATACCCGCAAGTTTGAGAGCTTTATCTTTCTTTCCACTCCAAACCTCCTCTGAAATACCAAAATCTAATAGAACTGATGACCCGTGATTAATAAGGTAAGCTGTCGTATGCACCGCATCCGTCCAAAATGTCTTAGGCAGACCTGCATGTAATCGCATGCTCCTGGTACGCTCTGTCAAGATTCTATTCATCCTCTCTGCAATGTTGTTCTGCTGCGGTGTCCCTGGAGTAGTCCTCTCTAAGCGAATACCATTCATATCACAGAACCTCTTGAACTCCTCCAGCTCGTATTCTCTATCATTGTCTGATCTCAGACATTTCACCTTCAGATCTGTCTCGTTCTCTACCATGGCCTTCCACTTCTTGAAGATTCCAAACACCTCTAACTTGTGCTTCATGAAGTAGATCCACACCTTCCTCGAGTGATCGTCGATGAAGGTGACATAATATCTCAAATCACCAAAAGATGATACACTGGCTGGGCCCCATACATCTGTATGAATCAACTCTAGCTTCTGAGCCTTAGGTGGCCTTCCATCCTTCTAGAAACTAACCCTCTTCTGCTTCCCAAAGATGCAGTCTTCACAAACCTCGACTTCTACGGAGTCGATCCCGGTTAGCTTTCCCTGTGAATGTAAGATCTTCATCCCCTTCTCGATCATGTGCCCTAGCCTGTTGTGCCACAGATCTATACTCTCTTTGCCAGCTGCAATTGCAAGGGTATCACTCGTATGTAAGGTGAGGTAGAGAGTTCCTAGTTTGTTCCCTCGAGCAATTATCATAGTATCGTTAGAGATTTTTCACGAATCCCCTGTGAATAGAGTAGCATACCCTTCTGTTCCAAGCTGTCCCACCGAAACAAGATTCTTCTTCAGCTTCGGCACGTGTCTCACGTTCTTCAAGGTCCACTTAGAGCCCTTCATCTGAATCTGCACTTCACCCTTTCCAACAATATTACAGGGCTCGTTATTCCTCAAATACACTTTTCCAAAGTCCTCTGCTACAAAGTTCTGGAGAAGCTTCTTGTTAGCAGTGGTGTGGAAAGAGGCTCCTGAATCAATGATCCAAGAATCTGAGTCGCTATCCATAGCAAGGATCAATGCATCGTGCACGATATGAGCCTCCTGCTCACCCGCATCCTTCTTTGGACTCTTGCAGACCGAAGACATATGGCCCTCCTGGCCACAGTTCTAACACTTTCCTTTGATAGGCCTAACTTTCAAGTTCGACCTCTTTTTCCACTGATTTCAACTGATTCCTGTTCTGGTTTCCTTTCTTCTAGCTTCTACCTCTCTGTTCGAAACTTAGAGCTGAACTTGAACCTTCTGATTCGGACGATTTCCTTCTAACCTCCTCGGATGGAATCATGCTAACAACCTCACTCAGCTTTAACTTTTCCTTCCCCGTCGAATTGTTGATTGCCGTCACAACAAAACCTGCCTAACTATCTGGTAACTGCGATAGTAGTAGAAGGGCCTGCACTTCGTCATCGAACATGATGTCTACGGAGATAAGCTGATCAACAATCGTGTTGAACTCGCTGAGGTGCATCGTGAAGGATCGTCCTTCTGCCATCTTGAGGTTGAAAAGAGTCTTGACGAGATGCACCTTGTTTGCTGCAGACGGTTGCTCGTACATCTTCACGAGCGCTTCCATAAGCCCCACCGTCGTCTTCTCCTTCAAAATATTATGGGCTACTGATTTGGCGAGCGATAACCGAATTTGCCCTAGAGCCTTCCTATCCAGTATCTCCTAATCACCATCTGACTCCTCTTTCTTCTGTCCCTTTTTCTTGCCCATCAACGGACGATACAAATCCTTCTGGAACAGATAGTCCTACATCTATGACTTCCAGTAGGCGAAGTCTGAACCGTCAAACTTCTCAATCTTAGATTTGATTTTCTCTGCCATGGCTCTCTTTCACACAAATTGCTAAAAGAAGCTCTGATACTAGTTGTTGGGGATTCGAAATAATCAAATCAAATCCGTACCCTTCCGGATCTTGTGTTTAAGAGTTGAGCAAGAAAGAAATTCACCACAAATCAAAGATAAAAACTTATAGGAAAGTAAATAAGAAAGAACACACCAGATTTAACGAGGTTCGGCAACATGCCTACGTCCTCGAGAGCCATACCACACAATTCTTTGATTACTTGAAGAAGATTACAATGCTTGCAATTGGCCTCTCTCTCTCTCTCTAAGATTTCTAATCTCAAAGAGCCCTCAAAATCCTCTTTTTTCGTGCTCTTTTTCTCTCTTAAACCCTTAAGGGACGTGTTTCTATTTATAACAAAACACAATCCCAAACAGATTAGAATTCTAAAACGAGTCTGCCACTCCCTGGTGTGGCAGACACCACACCCATGATAGACAGGGCAGATTCTACCACACCAGGGTGTGGCAGACACCACACCCATGGCATGTCTTGAATTTTTATACGATTGTTGATTTTAATTCTAGGTTTGGGTCTCCACTCTCAAGACCAACACAGTATACATGCTTGTGTTTGTGATGTTCATTTTCTGAGATTGCCATTCTTTCTTTGCAATTTATAATCTACTTTGCAAACTCACCCTCTAGTGTTTAAGTGTAAAGCTTCCGCAAATTTTTATAAGAGTGCACTCTATTCTTAAGGGTCATGATCCTACACTTGGTATACATAAGCAAAATCAGACCCTACATTAAGCAGGGGAATTTTTAACGCGTTCAATGTTACTGAAATCCAATGTCAACGCACAGAATGATTTGAGGTGTACAGTTCTGACTAAGTGAAACGGCTGCTTGATCGTTGAACAGATCAAGAATATAAACAAAGGGTCTTGTGTATTTGTCTACCTGTTTGAAGTCTCTTCAAGCAGTATCTACTCCTAGTAAAGCATTATGGTTATCGCTAAATACGTAGATAATTCAAGAAATACTGATACCCATATCTATATCTTGATAGATTTTGACCAAAGAGGGGACATATCTATTTCTTGTGGGTAAACGATTACGTCAGAAATGCGAGTATCAGACTTTATATGCATCAAATCAATGAAGTCAAATGTCGATTACGTAAACTTGTTTGAATTGTAAGAACAAAGTCAAGCAAGCTGCAAGGACTTAACAGCCACGAAAAGTGTCAATGTGCAATTTAATTTTGTATGGTCAGCCATGGAACAAGTATACACGCTTAAAGTCCATATTTTTGAGCTCATTAAATAATTACTGTGTTAGTCAGCAACTGTTAAATCCATGCAGCTTTTACCTTGGATTAGAATAAAACTTTATTAGTTATTGTCAATTGCCAGTCTATCATCTAAATATTTTACGCATAATCTCAGGAACACTATGAAAAAAAATAATTAAATTTCAAGACGAGATGGCAGTATGATATAACAACTTTAAATCCTTAAATCCATAACTTGTTTTCCCTCTTAGTCGTAAATTCATCTTCAATCTTGCCGCCATCCAATGTGCTCTTGTTAAATTTTCACATATGAAGAGGTGCATCAACTGTTTTAGTCCCTTCTTGAATATTCAAGTATGGCTGACCAACTACTTCATCAACCGTTGTCGAAATCTTAAGTTGAAGCTGGTGTTTCGATCTGTAAATTTAGTTCTTGTTGCTAAACCGATATTGAACTGATTATCAACACGTTGGTCTTCATAAGAACATAGTTTATACTACGTTGACTGGAGTTTACACAGTTTAAGCTCTTAAGGTGTTGGAGCATGGGGGAGTAGTTTATACTCATATACCTTATCGGAGTGTTTGGGAATCAGTTTAACCTTGTGTACCCGTTGGGAGGTTCAAGGAGATGCAGTTTATACTCATATACTCGTCGGAGTTCTCAGGAATGCACTCCAAATACAATGGGAAATGTATGTATACAAATACCTGTGGAGTCTCTGTGTGCGCGCGACGCCTTTTGCGCGTCAGCGTATACTAACACGCTAACACGCGTCAGCACACCTACTTTCTTCTCTTTCGTCTTTGCAGTCACAATACCGACATCGATCAAGGTTCGTATTTTGTCTTTTAAGACATAACACGCCTTGGTGGGATGATGAACTCTTTTGTGATATGCATAATATTTCGGATCATTAGTCTTCTTTGCTTCTTCCTGGTTTGTGACCGGTGGAAGTTTGATCTTGTTGTTGTCCAAAAGATACTTAAAGATAATCGGCACTTCATCATCTTTAAAAGAGTATTCTTTCGGGAACCTAGGTTCTGAAGTCTTAGGCTGCCTCGGAGGTTGCTGGTTTTGATGTTGTGCCAGTTGGAAGGATGATCGTTGTGGCTGTTGTTGAGGTGATTGTTGTGACGTTTGGTGAGTAGCAACAGCAGTAGCAGGTCCCTTTCCTCTACCTCGAGAATTAAAATTCTGCTTTTGAGAATTTGTTGGCGGTTGACCTCTCTCTAGCTTCTTCCTCTTGAGGAACTGTTCAGCCTGTTCACCTCTCACCTTCAATTCTTTCTAAGTCTTGGAGGGCACAACTCCCATGACTTCTAAGACATCCAAAGAAAGATTGTTGTGACATGTCTGAAGGATAAACACTTCGGTGAGTGGATCTTGGCAGTTTACCGCTTTGTTCCGGAACCGCTTGACAAAAACAGCAACTGACTCCCTATCTTTCTGCTTCTCATCCAACAAAGTGCCAATGGAGACCTCGGTATCATCGTCGAAGAAATTGGTAAGAAACAATCATTCCATATCCTCTCAGCTATTGATACTCCCTGGCTTAAGACGTCGGTACCAATCGAAGGCAGGCCCACGAAGGGTTCCTACGAATGACCGGACCATCAGAGCTTTATTTCCGGATATTGCACCAAGATGAGACTTAAAATAAATCAAGTGTTGAGTGGGTGAACCCCTGCCATCAAAAGGAGTAAAGTTAATTAGACTAAATTTCGAAGGATAAGGAATCAAATCCCATTCTCCCGGGTACGGATATGGGATGCCTGTTTTCTTAACTTCCTGAGCTGTCATTAGAGCATTGACTTTGCTCTCAAGATCTTGCATCTTCTTGTCTTCTTTCTTACTCTTCTTCAAATAGATTTGAGAAGGTTGAGTAGATGACTTAGCCGGACCTTTTCCAGAATTATCTTTATCAGGAGGAGGATCGGCAAAGATAGTTTCATCCACCTCATGGTCACTATCAACCTCGGTTATACGCACATGTATGGTATCACGCCAGCTAGATTCAGCTTTTTGACTTGATTCTGGCTGTTGTTAATGTTGTTGCGCTTGCAAATCTCGCATTTGTTGCATTGTCAACTCCATCTCAGTCTTGATTTTAGCTCTAATTTCTTCACGTTGTTTAGCTAACGCTTCCTGCAATATCTAAGCTAGTTGATCCGGCGTAATTGCAAATGATTCTTGGCTTGTCCAACATTGGATAATGTATCATCTGAGGCAACTGCAGAACAAGTATCTGATAGTTCATCGTCTGAAGATAACCCTTCATGCATTTTCCTATAATCTCAGCGTTGATTGGCTCTTCGTTGGAGCCGTGATATTCTTTGAGAGAGATCCTGCTCAACTCTTCCTCCTGGAGAGAAATCAGGGTCAAGGCTAACTAAATGTCGCTTTCCTCTGTCGGTCATATTGATAGTGACCTCTGGAAGTTCATCTTCTTGCACAATGGGTTTCTTCTTCTTAAAACGTCTCATCTTGGGTTTTGACGTCTCAGTGAAAAGTCTCTAAAATACGGAAACTCTTAGCGATTCAGCTTTGGAACAACCGCATTCCGACAATACTGCTTTAATAAGACTCTCGCATGCGTAATGAGACTCCGTTTCTTGAGCAACCCTTTTTCGTGACTTATTAGTTTGATAGTACAGCTCATCATTATCATGATTCGAGCAACCTATCCTTTGCCTTTGAACCTTGTTAACATGCACAGGACGACTTATCATCACGTCCGAGCGATCCAAGGTTATGTGTTTACACCCCACCCCCTGTGAGTGTGGAGTCTTTACAGGCCCTAAACGAGAGTGAATTGGTATCTTCTCTTTTTGAGCTTATTTTGTTCTGATAGGAGGATACTTACAATCCCCAGTATAAGAAATTACTCGGGATTTATTTATCGGACCCAAGCATTCTTTGATTGGAGCATTGCCTCGATCATCAGGTAGAGGATCGAGACGATCCGCCATTGTGACTTTGAATTTTGACAGGTCAGGACTGACCCAAGGCTTCACTAGTGATGGAATAGACATAGTTGTAGTAGACGGATCAGGAGCGGACGTTGACGGGGCCGAAGGGGTGATTTTGTGAACTTGCTCTTGGCCACGGCAGGGATGAGCGTCGCGATCGAATGGTGCGCCGTGGCAGTGGAGATTATCACGGTTAGAAGAAGTGCCACGGCAGTTGTGACTGCCGCGGTTAAAGGACTTGTCGCGGCAGTATGGACTACCACGGTTGAAAGACTTATCGTGGTAGTATGGACTGTCACGGTTAAGGGATAAATCTCCTTGATCCAATTTTTATGCATGTTTGGTTTTAGGAATCCAAACTTTGTAATTCTTTGGTGATTCTTCAGACACCATTTCTTTCTTTCCTTCTTGCGTTCGTTGACGAAGGGTACGGGTACGAGCGGCGTTTGCATGATGCTTTTGTATACGTTCTTTGAGGGTTAAATGAGCCCTTTTGACGAGAGTCCATTCCTCTGTCGTGATTTGTGCAGAAATGTGAGTGGTTTGCTGTTGAGGCAACTGGTTCGCTCGTTGCTTCCTCGACTCTAGGTCCGCGTAGTAGCGAACCCCGTCGGTTTGTTCTAAGGCCTTGGCCAATTGACGAGCACGACGCTGACGTTATCTCTGACGAGCTCTTTTCGTCAGTGCCGGTAAGCTTTGGTTCAATGACCCCTTAACTGGAGAAGGGTTATTTGAAGCAGAGATGTTGCCAGCAGAGTTCTTGGCAACGATCGGGCAAGAATCTTCCCTCGTAGTCTTTATCGGAGTTGAAGATTGATAAACCTTCTTAGAAGATAAAATCTTCCTGCATTTATGAGGCGAGGAAGATTTTGAAGATGAGGATGACAGATATTCCTTAAATTTCGCCTGATCGAACTCATATTCGATCTCTTCATTAATCACAATCTTGATTGGCTGTGACACAACGGTCTCGGCAGCGAGACCGTTGGCTCCTACTATGGTCGCTAATTTGTTTGCTTAGAATGTTGATTTTGAAATGGAATCCCTTAAAACTTCAATTGCTTACAATGAATTACACAACAAAATAAGAAAATTATAACTCTCTAGAAAATAACACAGGAATCGTTTATCAACTCCTGCTTTTGTGGGGACTTTGCCTGTGTCGGGAGTGCGTTAACTCGTGGACCACCAATTCACAAGATTTTGATTGAATTGTGAAAGGTTTTGAGGATTCTTTCTTCGTTTATCGAAGTTAGAATTTGAAGCAAATATCTTATCGGTGTAAGATGTTTACTCTTCCAGAGATTAAGTCAAGGCTTAAATCTCTAGGAATCAACAAAAGATTCTTGGAAGTGTTTTTTGAGGAATCAAGACTCTCTCTCTTGCTCAAAATTCATCAAATGCCCAAGATTATCTGCTCTAATCTACACTCCCTCATTGGCTTCGTGTCTAGTGAGGTATTTATAGGGATAGGGGCCCCTAATTGTTAGAACGGGAGAAAAATAACCAATCCATCGCATCTTCTTTGGGCGCATCAGTGTTCACTGCCGCGGCCATAAGCGCGTCAGTGTAGGCTGGCGCGGCTAAGGAGACGGTTTCTACCACGTTCGGTCATGTTTATAACCGTTCTCCCACGACTTTTTGCCCATGAAATGCCACTTTTCTCGGCCTATAACCACCCTTCCACGTTAACACACGTTCCCCTTCTGATATGCCGCCACGTGGATTCTCAAAAAGATGCAAAAAACCGTCAGCAAATTACATAGGAGATTACCCTGCTGTTTGCACATTATCATCCCCTGCCGCGTCTAAGCGCGTCACGACATGTTGTCACACCTAAGTGCGTCACGACACGCTGCCATGCTTTAGCGTGTCACCATACATTACCGCGCCAATGCGCGTCAGTCATTGGCTACTGTGTTAACGCGCGTCTGTCCATGTTATTTTATCTGTTCCTTTGCTTCTTTTGACTTTGGATAATCCCCTCTGACTTAGAAAATGACACGCATCATCCTCTCTTTGAGCAGTATTCAGAAATCTATAAGCATTTTTGGACGCCTACACCAAGGTATATTGGATTACATTCACACAGATGTTTAGGATCCTTCCAAGAACACATCACTTGGTAGGGCTAACTATTTTATCACTTTCATTAATGACTATTCCAGGAGGAATTAGATATACCCTATGAAGCATAAACATGAGGTCATGTATATTTTTGTGGAGTGGAAGAAGAAAGACAGGTAGAAAGATGAAGACTCTACATTCAGATAATGGTAGAGAGTATAAAAATGATCTGTTTCTGTAGTTTTGCCGGGATCACAACATTAGGTGATACTTCACAGTTCGAGAGACACCATAATAGAACGGGGTGACTGAGAGATTAAACCGTACATTGCTGGAGAATATGTGATGTATGATAACGCAGAGTGGATTGCATGGATCCTTTTGGACCGAGGCATTAGTTTATACGAGCCATCTTGTTAATAGGTGGTCTTGCACTGCGATAGAGGGGAAGACTCCTTTAGAGCGTTGGTCTAGTTTGGTAGCTAGTGACTATGAGTCGCTTTAGATATTTGGGTGTCCTGCTTATTATCATGTTAGTGATGGTAAATTGAATCAGAGGACGAGGAAGGCATTCTTTGTGGGATTTAGAGATGGAGTTAAAGGCTTCAAGTTATGGGGATCCACAGGACAAGAAGATAGTTATTAGTAGGGATGTCATATTTGATGATGCGTACATGATGAGGCCTCAAGTTCCTCAACAGGTGGAGGAAGACCAGATTCAAGAGATATCGCAGCAGGTGGAGAATGATATGACTCCACCCACTCCAGATAGCATTATATCCATTGAGGCTCCTATAGAGGTAACACTGGAAGGAGATGGGATGATAGTCGGGCAGATAGAGGATACATTCGATTGTGAGACTTAGGAGCAGAGTCATGTTCAGGAGTCTATTACAGCGAATAGATCTAGAAGGGTGATTCGTCGGCCAGCTAGGTATAATGATGTCATGGTCACATATGCATTATCAATGGAGGTCATTAATGATATGGTTCCATCCAGATTCTGGGAGGCAGAGTCTAGCCCCGATTCAATTAGGTGGAGGGAAGCTATGGAGGAGAAGATGCAGTCTCTTTAGAAGAACGATACTTGGGAACTTGTAAGGCTACTTAATGGGAAGAAAGCTATTGGTTGCAAGTGGGTATATACGAAGAAAGAGGGATCTTCTATTAGGGACATTAGGTACAAAACCAGATTAGTTGCTAAGGGATATGTACAACTTTAAGGCATTGATTACGACGAGGTATTTTCACCCGTTGTGGACCATTCGTCGATTCAGATTTTATTAGCATTGGTGGCACAACGAGATTTGGATTTGATCCAGATGGATGTAAAGACAACCTTTCTACATGGTGATTTAGATGAGGAGATCTATATGACACAACCCTTGGGATTCAAAAGCTACAGGAAAGGAAGATTTGATTTGCAAGCTGAAGAAGTCTTTTTATGGATTGAAGCAATCGCTACAATAGTGGTACAAGAGATTAGACAGCTTTATGATTGGCCATGGGTATACGAGGATCCCATATGACTCGTATGTTTACATGTACAAGCTACAGGATGGTGAGCACATATATTTGAAAGCACCCTAGTGGGGGGGGGAGGGTGAATAGGGTTTATGCTAATCTAATCTAATTTGATGTTAAATTAAAACTAATTAACAAATATATCCTAGCAAATAAGATATGAACAATATATGTGCAAGGATATACAAGTTAACACAAGGGTAAACAAACTAAACTAGATAGTGGACAACATAAACGTAAGCATGACGATATAAACAATAAGCACGAATATAAATGAACGCCGAGAACAAACACAAACAAACGATATGATCACGGAGTTCGGTCCCCATGACGTATGTCTCCGCTCCTCACCTCGAGAAGATCTCCACTATCACAATCGGGTTTTCTACGCTCACCCGAATAACGTTTACACCTCACACTCGGTTTTCTTGTTCACCAAAAACTTTACAATCTCTCATAATGTAACTATACTAACTACCACCTCAAGTGTTGGTCTCTAGCCCGTGTCTCCCTCAAGTGTTAGGAATTATAACCTCTCTCTAGGCATTACCACCTACCTCACTCCTCTTGGGAGGACCCCGTCTCTTACCACACACTCATCTTGGTGTACTAGTATAATACAAAGTGAACCTCATAATTAACGCTCGATACAACAAATGATTCTCTAAACAAGGTGAGAACACAATATAAGCTCACACTCTAAGTCACAAACCCACAACCTTAATTTATATTATGAATGTAAATACAATAAGTTCAATAGGTTGTTTGTGAACAAATAGATAAATCAAATCAAACTAAACTCAAATAAATTCTAGCTTAATGGAAATAAAAATCAAACATATAAAATAGCTAGATTGAGTTTAGGAAAACTTCTCTATATGATAACAAGAGAGTGGGAGAAGAGTTGAATGCTCAAACACCAATGGATGATCTCCTCTAGCTCTTGTGAAATTATCTTCACAAACTGAAACTTGGAAATGCTTAAAAGCTTCTTAAACAAACTTAAACTAAAACTTAAACCCTTGTTAAAACACTCTTAAACTTGTTTAAAATATTCTCTTAAGTCAATAAAACTGATGATATGTAGGGGTATTTATAGGAACCCCAAAGCCATGAGAAAACAAGGAAAAAAATTCAAAACCCAAATCTATAAAAGGCTAAAAAACTAGCCATTACAGCATCAGTCGACTGATGGCATTTATCAGTCGACTGATGAGGTGACTGTTAGTGGCGTTTTCTAGCTCATCAGTCGACTGACGGACCTCATCAATCGACTGGTCAGTCGACCAAAACAAAACAGAAACTTTTTGTTATTCCAGACACTTTCTTCAGTCGACAGAACACATTCATTAGTCGACTGATAACACTGTATCAGCCTGATTAAAATAAAAAATTTGATTTTCAAACCTCTTTTAAAAATAGCAAATGAAATCAGAAAAATGTAAAACTTTGGAAAATGATTGTAAACATGATAATAACATGTTAAAAAAACTGGTTTTTAAAAATCACCTCCCAAATGAGAAATCTCTTCATTTTTCAAAATGGTTCAAAACATGAAATGAAACATACTTGTTTTTGACACTTTGACTACACCATATTTGGAAACTTCATAAACTAATTTCATAGACTTATTAAAAGATGTATAAACTGATATTAAAGTCTATAAACTAATAAAATAATATTTTCACAAA
>BQKN01045460.1:905-16959 GCA_022839385.1 Asparagus kiusianus
GGTTCGGTTTTTGCCGAGCCCCCTTGGGGTGTTTTCTGTCGTTTCCCGTCTTCTGGTTCTCCGTTTGACATGTCCGGACTTTGATTTGACAGTCCGAGTCTTCATTTGGTAGTAAATTCGCCTCGGTGTTTGAGTTCAAATCCATTTTATTGTTGGACGACTCGTTGACTTTCCGAACCGTTGGATTGGTTCTACGCGCGAACGCATTCCGTTGCTTGCATACAATTCGTTGATCTCGTCGCCTCGTCACTCGAACGTTTGTCGAATTATCATGCCAAGCTGTACTAAGGGACCTATAGGTAATTTTATACGCCTACAGATACCCCTTCCAAAGTATTTCAGCCTCGTTCTTTTATAGAAGGGTCTGGAATGCTTTGGATATGATTGTCCCTACCCTCAGTCGGTGTAACGGGACCCGGAAATGACCTCTGTTCTGTATTCCTTCAATCCTTCAGTCCATTCGGTGCTTTGTCGAATGTCTGTAAGAGTTCCGGTGCTGCATTTATTGTCTGACCGTTGTCGGAATTTGAACTTGAAGTCGATTCCTGATTTTCCAATCTTTAGCTCGTGCTTGTTGGTTCAACACATAACTGACTTTCGATTGTCGGCATTGAGTCTTTATTTACGACGCGTTGTCCGCCGTTGTATTATTGAGTTATCCTTAAGAATATTTTTAGAAAAAAAAATATTCTCCAGGAACTTCTCAACAAAATGAGGAATAGTTTATACTCGTATACCTTATTGGAGTATTTCTCATATCTGAATGAGCTGAACCGGCTTGAAAATGGGCTGAACCGGCCTGATAATGAACCAAAAAAGGCAATAATTTGGCTCAAAAAATTGTACAACCCTTCCGAATGTGTGGGAGAGGCAGGAATAAACCAAGTATTGAACTCTCGGTCGATTTGAAGTCCTTTCGATGCTTGATTCAGCCCCTTTTTAACTGATTTGGACTGGTCCGGTCTGGTTCAACTTGGTCCGGTCTGGTTCAACTTGGTCCACACTATAAAAAGGGTTCCCCTTTTTTTTCTTTTTCTTTTCTCTTCTCCCTAGGGCCGGCCGAACCCCCCCCCCCCCTTTTCTTGATTTTTCTTCCCTCGAGCATCCATTCTCTTTGAAACCCTCATAGTTGTCTTAGATCCAGTCTTCCTTTGAATCTTAGACTGAGAAATCTCCCAAAAAACTCCAAATAAAAAGTTTCTTTCAGGCCCCTCGAGCGCGTGGTCAGAAGTTTCCTTAAAGATCTCATCTTTATTGGATCTCGAGTATTTCTTCAGGTAAATCCTCCACTATTTTAGCCTATTTTACACTTAATTCAATTTATGAATTTGTGGGGTCGCATGCGAGGGTTAGGATTAAGATTTGGCGCCTCGAGCTTCTCTTTCAGGGGGGGTAGAATTGATAAAAAAGTGATCTTTTTTCTAGATCTGATCCCTCAATTTATTTTGCAGCTCATCATGTCGCGTGCTTCGAGAGGTTGTTCCCCTGCTACGTCGGCTGATAGCGCGCCTCCTTCTTACGCTGGTGAGCTATTTTTGGCATATTTGGGAATTTTACAAATTAGCCCCTTTTTTTCTTGAAAATTTGCAAATTGGTCCTTTTACCCCACGTTGTTCTCCTTGGTGAGGCAATCGGGAAGAGCCTTGATTCTCCTTGGTGAGGATCAACGCTTTAAAGATATGTTTTGCTTGGTCAAAACCATATCTCAAAATAAAGGGGGCGATTTGACGCTACATTGTGCTTTATAAGGCAGGGATATATTATCAATATACCCTATCTTGTAATTGCACAATGTTGCCAAATCGTCTCACCCTTTATAAGGCCATGACTCTATCTTACCCATTTGTAAGATGAGTTCAATTTCCTTTTACAATTGAGACTAACATATATTTAATTGTTTGTTTCCAGTGGGGTATCCTTCTGGATCATTCTCGTCTCGTGTAGTATACGGGCGTCGTGGCGAGTACTATTCGACTTCCGACGACCCTTCCCCCATTCCAGTTACTCCTCAGTTCACTTTGGGTACATCAACCGAGGTTGCTCAAGTGGTGAGGGAAGGTGGGCATCGAGCTCTCCGACAGTTGATTACCGATGCACCTTTCGTGAAGGATGCTAGTTCTATTCAGCCTCTTCGGAAGAGCGATTTCTTATTTGGCGACTCAGTCGAAGACCCGGATGCCGTGTTTATTGAGGCCGAGCAGTAGCTTTATAAGACTGGCAGTGGCTTCATCTATTTGCCGAAGATTCCTCGGCATCGTTCGTTGACTGAGCTCAGGCGTCAGGCTGTGACATGGGAGATGTCGTGGCGCTTGACGGAGGAGCAAGAGAGCGTCCATTGCGGCTACATCACTCATCAGGCTTTTCCTGGCTCAAGCAAGAGTCATGTCACCGGATTGCACCCTGGGGTATTGGGGTTGGATACACCACCACGTAACGAGTTCCTTGCCACCGCTTCTACTTTGAAGAATCGCCTCGCTGCGCTAGGACGGGAGATGCCTGCGACGCGTCACAGGATTTATGGTTGGGTCCATTCTTTGGACAAGTTTTGGTGGACCCGTATGACGACGTACGTCTTGAGCCGATGGGGCGAGGAGTTGCACGCTTGTGGTTTGTATGCAGCCGTTCGTGCCACTATGTATGGCTTGCCCGTCAGCGCGCGGCATTTCTGTGCTCTGTTCGAGCTATATAATCCAGATTCGAACACCTTTCTGACCAGGCAAGGGGAGTTGGGCTTGGCTCTTCACGAGATGCACAGGATTTCTGGCTTGCCCATGGGACAGATGCTATACCAGGAGTACTTTCCCTCTAATCATGAATTGAACCAGTTGAAGGATCGTATGCTCGATCGCTATGAGACTCTATGGGATCTCACTTGTCACTATCACATTGCTTTGGCACAGTCTGAGCCTTTAGCAAAGAGTACTAAGGTATGTGTGAGTCTGAAGCAGTTTGCCAATTATCTGTTCAGGAATCTGGAAAATAATTCTGGCGAGGCTATTTATGAGTTGGCCCCACTTACTCCCTCAGGGGTGAACAGTCTGTTGAAGAAGATTGACGCTCATTCTTTTACCACTAGCAGTCTTGAGGGTGGTTTTCCTGCAAGGACCAAGTTCAAATCCTTCTTATGGCATGCGACCGCACCGATTCGACCGATGACTCTTCTTGCCGGTTATCTTGCTATTTGGTTGAAGAAGTACGTGGTTCCATATCAGTCTGGCGACGCCTTGCCCTTGGAAGTGCTCTACCCAGCAGTCCAGCTCGCCTACAAGAAAGAACTTTCACTTCTTCCGGTAATGGTAGCTGACATTCATCGAGGACTTCGACAGCTTTCTGGTGCCTTTACACGGAAGGAAAGTGATTTGCCAGGTTAGATTCCCACCATTAAGACGGAGCTCCCATATACTTATTTGATGGCTTGGTTCGTCCTCCACCGTTCGGATATGATGTCGGTACCGAGCGCCATGGACCACTCCGTTCCCCTACTACAGTTGCTTGAGAATGGCAAGTGGGAAGGGCGCAGATTTTCTGAGATTAAACAGTAGCTGCAGGTCCACAAGTGTTGGACATTTTCCACTTGCTTTCCGCAGTTCTCCGGCCGATATGGCGATTGTTTGATAGACGAAGAGAGGCCAAGGGAGTATCGCACTCACTTAGACATCGGCTGCTTCAACTGGCTAGTGAACATTAGGCCAGGTTACCTGACTTTTCGGGTGAGGGACCAGTGTTTCATAGAGCCATATCTACCCTGCCGATTCGCTCGTCAGTTTGGCTATGATCAGCTTTATGTCGAGAACCCTCGTCAGCAGCCTCGGACTCATGGCGGTCTTGTGGATGGTCTCCGTGCTTGGTTATGGACCGTGACTGGCTGTACTGGTACCAAGTTTAGTCTCCCGAGTGCTGATCGGCAGTTAAACCTCACCTTCTTGAGCTGCAAGTGGTTGTTAACAGCCAATAAGACTATCCCCGTGAAGCCGATTGCAGAGCTAGAGGCTGAGGAAGCTTCTCAGGTTGATTCCCGTAGGATTTGGGAGAATGCTCGGTCACAGAGGACACGGAACAAGACTCGTCGGATTGATGAAGAGGGACAAAGGACATTCCATTCTGCAGACGAGGCTTCAGGCGGAGATCCTGGAGATTACGATGACTTTTCCGAGCGAGGTTAGTCGTTCATCTTTTTCTTCTACTTTCTAGAATTATTAAAGCTGACAATGGTTTGATGTTTCAGGGACCATTGGTGACGAGGAAGAAGAGTACCGTCCTTCTCCCCAGGCGAGACCTTCGACTATTGTCCCCACTGCCAGGCGGAAGAGATTAGCCCGCAAACCTCGTGCGGCTTCCCGAGCCTCTGATATGGACTTGGCTAGTGATGATCCTGCTAGTGCCGGAGGTAACATCTACCCTGTAAACCATTCTCTCGGTTATTCATAACATTGACTCATGCTTTTCCATCTCTATATAGGAGAACGTGGAGAGAGCGAGATGAGTCCCGATCCCGTTCCTATATCTCCTGGTGAGTCTGACCCCCTGCCCCAGGTAGAAAGGTCTACAGGAGTTGCTGACATTGGGGAGGATGTCAATGTAGGACCTGATTCCGCGGACCCAGGTACATCTACCATCGACAATGCATCTTTTAGATGGTACACAAAGGAGTTTGTGCATCCTCTAATTGTCTCTGTACTTCTTGCTCCTTCAGATAACTTGCAGGAGGCGAACGAGGATTTTGGAAATAAAGAGGCTAATGCACCTGTAAAAGGTAACTCCTTTTTATTGGTTTTAGTCTCTTCATTCTTTTTTGGTACTTATATTCTCTTGCGTCAGACTTCTCGATTGATGATTTTGACGAGGAAGGCTTGTTTGCGGACACTCCTATGCTGAACTTCATGTATAGCTCTCCTCAGATTGATGATCAGCTACCTGGAGATATGTTTTCTGAGTCCATATTCGCTACAAATCCCAAGGACGGTTCTTTTGAAGGTATGTGCCTCCTTCTAAGTTGATTCTAGGACTAGCCAATTTTGACTAATGTTGCTATAATATAATACTTCGGCAAATTCTGTCTTGAATTTGACAGGAGCTTTTGTCGAGGGTGATCCTGTCGAGCCAGCTGTGAGACCGACTACACCAGTTGATGCACCTGCAGCCGTTACATCTCTACTACCCCCAGTGACTCAAGAGGGTATGAATTAAGCAACTGAGAATGTTATTTCTTCTTCCTCAAGGTCTTTTTCTGACGGATTTTCCCTTCTTTGTGTAGGGTCTTCTTCTCCTTGTGAAAGAGTTGCTATCAGACGACGATCCTGAGAAGATCATTCTCTGCATAGAGCTTCGCTCCTTCTTCTCCTTCATGAATACTATCATTGGCAAGCTCTTCCACGGTGGACCCTCCCTTCGCCAATTCAAGCCTTACCTTGATTCCAAAGTTAATTTGATAAGGGAAGCAAGATATCCCGATTTGGCACAGGCTATAGTTGATGACCTCGATTGCCTGGAGCATGAGCTTCAGATGTTTCGTGAGCTCCGAGATGCAGGCGCTTCCTCATTTATTGCTGCTGAGCTGGATACCCGATTACAGTCACTACGCGAGACTCAGATTCTTGCTGAGATTGAGATTCAGATGCAGCGAGACCGAGTAGATCGAGTTGAGACCGGCCTTGCTACTAGACTATCTTCACTTGCCGAGCTCGACTCTTCCATTATCTCTTGTGAGACTAAAATAGACCGGCTCAGGAGAGAACTCCGCGAAGAAGAGGAGACTTTAGGTATTCTTCAGATGACGAAGGCACAGGATCAGCAGACCTGCACGGCTTTGTTTGATGAGTTGAAGTCCCTAAAGCAAAAGCTGGTCGAGACAGAGGAGACTGCTGCGAAGACTTCGACTGCCACCGAGGAGTCCATTAGAGCTGAACTTAGGCAAGCTTATGATGAAGCTGTCTAAGATCAGTCAACAGATTTTTGGTCATGGGCTTGATGTATGATTTGGTTTGCTGTGTACTTTGACTTTTGATTCTCTTAGTGCAACTGGTTTTCATCTTTATCTTTATTATGATTCGTCATTCCGTTTGAAATGATTGACCATAATACTCATAGGATTTTTGGCAAACCCTCAGCCATCAACGGGTTTGATGAGCCTTTACCGACTACCGTTTGAGTCGGGCTAGCATGCAGATTGTTTAAATCCGTTCGTATGTAACATTGCGCTCAGAGATTGAATTCTCTGAGACTTCGTGCTATGATGTTGAATACATAGACTTCGTCATTGTTACGGGAATAGGCTACCCGACGACACGTGTTAGGTGTTGGCTTTAGGATTTTTGGCTAACCCCTAGCCTTTAACAGATTTGATTAGCCTTTACCGACTACCGTTTGAGTCGGGCTAGCATGCGGATTGTCTAAATTCCTTTCCGCACGTGACGTTAAGCTAAAAGAGTTAACTCTTTTAGTGCTACGATGTTGAATACCTAGACTTCGTCTTTCTCCTGTGAAAAGACTAAACAGCAACGTGTATGAGACGTTGACTCAGGATTTTTGGCAAATCCTCAACCTTTAACAGATTTGATGTGCTCTTACCGAGTACCATTTGAGTCGGGCTTACATGCGGATTGTTTTAATCCGTTCCGCATGTGACATTGCGCTAAAGGAATGAACTCCCTTAGACTTCGTGCTACAACTTCGAATATGTAGACTTTGCCATTGTTATGGGAATAGGCTACCCAGCAACGTGTATTAGACGTTGGCTTATCCCTATTTAGGCTTCGGGACAAAGGTCCCCAGAGTCAGACTCTGGTGTCTTCTTCTTCGGAGAAAGACTAAACCGGCAGCGCGTGTTAGGCGCAGACTTATCCCTGCTTAGGATTCGGGATAAACTTCCTAGGATGAACCCTAAATTTTGGAAAAAGAGCTGGTGTGGGAAAGGAAGAATTTTATATTCTATTCCTTGATTCTGGAAAGGAAGAATTTTATATTCTATTCCTTGATTCTGGAAAGGAAGAATTTTATATTCTATTTCCAGTGCAAGAAGGAAGCTAGAAGTGGGATCTCCACTCCGAGAATCTGAAAGATCTAGATAAACTTACCTTTTATAGGATTGGTTATCTAATCGAAAGATGATTCCTTCGTTTATCGAAGTGAAATTTCAACTTCAGTCATAACCATGAGAAGGTTTAACCAAAGAGAACAGAAAGGGAGTTCTTTCGTTTATCGAAAGGGGATCCCGAACTGAAAGTGGACCTCTTGTTTATGGAAAGAATCAAGAGGGTCAGAAGAACATTTTTGGTGGACTCACTGTCAAGTGGACTTGATCAGTGAGGGATTTTGGTGGTGAAAATGAATTTGGGTTATACTCTAGAATATTAAGTGTAATATTCTTCAAGGAACTTCCCGATAAATGAGTTATTCTGAATGTACTAAGGATAGTACTTTTTCAAAAACTTCCCATTTATTGGCATTAATTGCCTGACACCCTCCAGAGAAATTAGGCGATAAGCACCGTTTGAATAGACTATATCTATTACAAACGGTCCTTCCCACTTGGGTTCGAATTTACCTTTCTTCTTGGAGGTGAGGATTATTGGTCGACGAGCGGCGAGGACCAGATCTCCTTCCTTGAAGCTTCTTTGGCGGACTCTTTTGTCAAAAGCCCTGGATATTCTTGCCTGGTAGAACTCAATGTATTGTTGAGCTTCCAAGCGCCTTTTGTCCAACCTCTCGAGTTCTTCGAGACGTTTCTGATGTTGCTCTTCGGTCGTCATCTCCGTTGCGAGAGCGATCCGAAGGGAGGGGATTTGAATCTCCAATGGTAGCACAGCTTCACATCCGTACACCAACGAATATGGGGTAGCTCCTGTAGGAGTGCGTATGGTGGTACGATAAGCCCAGAGTGCTTCGCCGAGTTTATCGTCCCAATCTCGCTTATTGGTTTTCACGAGTTTTGACAAGATCTTGATGATCGTCTTGTTAAAAGCCTCAGCTAATCCATTAGCAGCGGGATAATAAGCTGTTGACGATACATCTTGAATCTTGAATTTGTCACAGAACCTGATGAAGGCGTTGCTTATGAATTGCGGACCGTTGTCATGAATGATCTGCCTCGGCACGTCGTGTCGTTATATGACATGATGCTTGATGAAGTTGATGACATTGTTCGTCTTCACTTCTTTAAGCGGAATGGCTTCAGCCCACTTTGAAAAGTAGTCGGTGATAGCGAGGATAAATCGATCACCTTTAACTGAAGGAGGAAAGATGGGACCGATAATGTCCATACCCCATGTTTCGAATGGCCAGGATGTGGTCGACGTGTGTAACCGCTCCGGCGGTTGGTGTATATAATTTGCATGCACTTGACAAGCGTGACATTCTCGGGCGTACTCGACCGCGTCACGAACCATTGTTGGCCAGAAATATCCCATTCTTCTGATTCGATCATACAGCTTGGGACCAGGCTGATGTGCACCGCATTCTCCTTCGTGTGCTTCCTTAAGAACTTCTTTTGCTTCTTCGTTCGAAAGGCATCGGAGAAGCAAATCGTCATACCCCCGGCGATATAACGTACGGGTCTCGGTATTGTAAAAGAACCGTGGTGCTCTTTGGCGAATAGATTCTTTTTTCTTTACATCCTCCGGCAAAATGCCATATTGGATGTAATCAATAATGGGAAAGCGCCAATCTCGGGACTTAGACCCGATTTGGGTTGAGTTCACCTCTTTGGCGTTTACGTTTCTATCATCCTCCTCTTCGATATCCATATTGTATATGGGTATGCAAAGTTGGTGTGATCTTACTGTGACTAGCAGTTCAGCTTCGGGCGGTTGCGCGAGTGATACTGCTAGTGCTGCCAGTGCATTCGCATAAGCGTTCTGGAGACGAGGGATGTATTCAATATAAAATCCTTCAAAAGAATCCGCTATTCTGACGGCCTCTTGGTGGTATGGAATCAGATCTGGGTTCCTGACTTCATATTCTCCACGAACTTGGTTGACTATCAATTGAGAATCCCCAAAAGCTTCGAGATACTCGACCCCAGCTCCTTAACGAAACTGAGTCCAATGAGGAGCGCGTTGTACTCGGCTACGTTATTGGAACATGGATTCGTTAGTGAATAAGCTCGAGGCATCACGTGCTTCCCTGGGATAACTAAGACAACTCCAACTCCGGAGGAGACTCTAGAACATCCAAGGGTTATTGCCTTATTAACTGCTCTCGACGCACCATCAAAGTATAATTGCCATACTTGTTGGTGTGATGTGGTGTTAACCTCATGGGTTTCATCTGGCAAGTCATCATATACTTCAACTGTATCTGTTGTTGGACTTGCCGCCAAAAGATCACAAATCGCTTGTCCTTTGACCGACTTCTGCTGTTTGAAGTGCAAATCATACTGGGACAAGAGAAGGGCCCACTTTGCTAACCGCCAATTCATCGAACCCGGTTGAGTCATGAATACCCGTACCGGATTAACATTAGCAATGACGTAAATCGTCTGGCCAACCAAGTAATGTCGCATCTTCTGTACTGCGAATACCAACGTGAGACATTCTTTCTCAATCATCGGGTATCGAGACTCGGCGCCTATTAAGGTCCGATTTAGGTAATAGACTGCCTGTTCATGACCATTATCATCGTCTTGTGCTAATAAAGCACTTATCGAATGGTTCATCGCCTTGATGTAAATCAAGAACGGTTTACCTGATTTTGATGCAACAAGAACAGGGGGATTCATCAGATATGTCTTGATATCTTCAAGCGCTTTTTGGCAAGCATCGTCCCAAATAAATGACACGCCCTTCTTGTTTAGCTTAGAAAATGGTTGGCACTTCCCAGAAAGATTTGAGATGAACCTCCGGATGTAAGCTAAACGCCCTTGCAATCCTCTGAGCTCTCTTAAATTCCTCGGGGGCTGCACTTCATGTATTGCCTTTACCTTGTCTGGGTCGATGTGTATACCCTTAGTGGTGACGACAAATCCAAGGAATTTCCCGCTGGACATTCCGAGGAAGGATTTTATGGGATTCATCTTCAATTGATGACTCCGCATAAGGTCAAACATCGTTTTCAAGTCCTTGATGTGATCTTCTTTGTTGCGGCTTTTTACCACCAAATCATCAACGTAGCATTCAACCGTTTTCCTGAGATGTTTCTGGAAAATCTTAGTCATCGCTCGTTGGTACGTGGCGCCTGCATTCTTCAGACCGAAAGGCATCACCGTGTAGCAGAAGACACCGAGGGGTGTTCTGAATGCTGTATGCTTCTCGTCATCTGGGTGCATCTTGATTTGGTTATACCCCGAAAAGCCGTCCATGAAGGACATTCTCTCGAATCCGCATGTATTGTCGATAATGACATCCGTGATTGGGAGAGGGAAATCATCTTTTGGACACGCCTCGTTCAGGTTCCTGAAGTCGATGCAAATCCTGATTTTACCATTCTTCTTCATGACTGGAACAATATTGGCTAGCCAGTCTGGATGCTGCTCCTCTCGGATAAATCCTGAGTCGATCAACTTCTTGACCTCCGCCTCGATGGCCTCCATAATCTGCGGACGAAACCGTCTTTGCTGTTGTTTGACTGGTTTGGCATTCGGCTTGATATCGAGGCGGTGCATCGCCACATTGGGGTCGAGCCCTGGCATATCTTCGTAGTTCTAAGCGAAGACATCCATGTATTCTCTGATCAGGGCAATTAATTCCTCCTTCTCATCTGGGGGAAGACTACCGCTGATAAATATGGGCTTTGGATTGGCCTCATCACCCATATTAATTTGGACTACTTCATCTTCGGTGGGTGGTTCTCTCTGCTCGAACCTATCACCATACTGCATGTTTAGGTGATGAACCCATGGGTCCTCCCACGTTAGCATTTGATCGTCGTCCTCCATCGTAGATGGATCAGCCGTCGTCATGTTCGACATTAAGGTCTTGAACATTTCTCCCAAACTTGTGTCGGAATCTTCAGCTGAAGAATCTGACAAGTATCCATCCTTAGCTTTGTTAGCAATTTGATCGATGATTTCCCAGCCACATTCGTCATCTGATAAAACATAGCCTAAGCCTCTCTTGTGATGATAATAGTCATCTGGTTTCCCTTTTGGTACATATGCCGCTTTGACTGGGATACGGGAGCCTCGATCGAAGTATAAACCTTCTCCGAGTGTGAAGTCGTACCCTTGTTTTTCCATGAGCATGCGCGCTTCCGGACTATACTTAGATAAGTGCAGACCAGATTTGTCATCATCCTCATATTCTCTTAGGAAATGATCTGGCAATGGAAGATTTTCCCCCTTACCGTAAATCACTTCTTTTTGTCCCCCTATTTTGGCAGGAATAATCCGGGTTGTTCCGAAAGAATGTTGGAGATGTTTCTTCGTTACATAAGACGATCGGAGCGGCATACATAAATCAGGATTATTGTATAATCCCTTTATCACATCATCAAGAGACAAGGAGTACTCTAAATCATGATTTATTCCAATATTGGCAAGTTGCCAATTACAACCGCCATCTGACGATTGTTCATCGTCAAGATTGATTACAAAGGGTACAATGTCATTTAAAACAAAACCATCATTGTAATCGAATCCGGCCTCGGAATCAGCTTCTTCCCCACTGTCCGTGCCCTGGATCGATGGTTCCGTATCGGATTCATTACCATAAAGGAGAGAATCTGTGAAGTAATTCTCATACCCTTTGAATGGTTGCTTATCCGCGACCACCGTCCTAACCCTTCCATCAGTGTCGACATATTTCAAACACTGATGTAGAGTGGATGGAACTATAACATTACTATGAATCCAAGGCCGACCCAATAGTAAGTTATAGGATGTTTCAGCATCAATCACGTAGCACGTGACCTCCGTTTTCAAATCGCCCATTTGGCACTTTATCCGGATCTTTCCCAAAGGCCTTGACCCGCTGGTGTTGAATCCGTAAATGACCGTGCCTGTGGCTGCCAATTTGCTGACGGGAATGCCAAGGTTATGCATTAGGCGAAGTGGCATAATACTCACAGCGGAACCCGGATCCACTTGGATTCGGTTGACTTCGCTGGAGCCAATGTACCCGACGAAGTACAGGGGCCGATCATGGTTTGAATTCTTCGTCTGCATGTCCTCTTTGGTGAAGGTGATGCAGGGAATATTCTTAGCTGCCACATTGCACTGTTGAGCTAGGAGTTCCAATCCCTCAGACGCTGGTTTGACCCGAGTGAGGAATGCCTCTGAATCGGCCAAGGCTTCTTGCAAGGCTTCTCTAGTCTCCTTCGACAGTCGTAGCAGCTCATACAATGTTATCCGTGCTGGAATGTTAGCAAGTTGAGCCATGATGTCGAAGACGCGCGGAGTTTTTGAACTTTCCGATTTATCTTTTCCAATCGGACGACTGAAACGAGAATGTTTCGGATTTTGAACCTCCTCGGGCCTCTTTTCTTTTTGCTTATCTACCGGCTGTCGTCGAGTCTCCTCAACCGGTTTAGGAACTGTAATCACCCCCAGCTCTGTGAGAGTCTTGGCTGGTCCCCGTTTTGTCACCCCTTGCTCGGCTAATTGATCGCCAGGAGATGGATATTTAAAGTGATACTCATTTCCACTCCGTGTTGCAAAGACCTCTTGTTCTTCGTCAGAAAGTGGGAAGGTGAGGATTCTCTCGTCGTCTTCTCCTGGGATAGCAGAGACTCCGAAGCAGGACTTGCCTTTCCCTTTTGATTTCTTCCTGGATGATGATCCGGCCCATTGTTCATCCTCAATCAGGTCGGGGTGCACCCAGAGAATTTCACCGTTTGGGGCTGTGTGTGGGACAAGTCCTTTTTGGCGTTGTCCGTGCGGGTCGTCATTTACTATCTTCATCCCGACTTTGGTGACGCGCTTTGGCTCGAACCAAGCTGTAGGCACTGATCCAAAACTGATCGACACCGCGTTTTCTCCCACATTCTTGATTGGTTTCGGGGTTATGACCCCTACGTCGATCAATGCCTGGATCCTGTCCTTGAGGTGGTAGCAAGACTTCGTTGGGTGGTGGACCGCTCTGTGATACGCGCAGTATTTCGGGTCCGTCACATTAGTGGCTCCTTCATGATCTATGATTGCCGGCAGCTGGATTTTGTTGTTCTCCAACAGGTACTTGAAGATGCTGGGAACTTCATCATCCTTGAAGGAGTAGACTTTGGAAAATCTCGGCTCCGAAGGCTTTTGCTTCTGAGGCCGTTGCTACCAATGTGGCTGTGATTGTTGTGGCGATCGTTGCTGCTGCTGTTGCTGAGGTTGTAACTAAAAAGTTTGGTTAGCATCAACGGCATTAGCATGAGCTTTACCTTTCCCTTTTTGGTTGAAGTTCTGTTTCGGAGGATTTGTTACCGGTTGGCCTCTCTCCGCCTTCTTTCTCCTGAGGAATCGCTCAGCTTGCTCCCCTTGGACCTTCAAATCCTTCTATGTCTTGGATGGTTCTGTGCCCATTGCTTCCAACACATCCAGCGAAAGGTTATTGTGGCAGGTCTGGAGGATGAATTCCTCAGTGATCGGGTCCCGGCAATTCATTACTTTGTTCCGGAACCTCTTGACGAAGGTGTCGACTAACTCCCCGTCTTTCTGCTTCTCATCGAGCAACGATCCAATAGAGATCTCGGTGTCGTCGTTGAAGAAATTTGAGAGAAACTTAGTCTCCATGTCGTCCCAGCTGTTTATGCTTCCTGGCTTGAGGCGGCGATACCAATCGAAGGCGGCTCCGCGAAGAGTGCCAACGAATGACCGCACCATCAGAGGCTCATTACCGGAGATGACTCCCAAGTGCGATTTGAAGTAAATCAAATGCTGAGTAGGTGAACCCATCCCATTAAACGGCGTGAAGTTAATTAGACTGAACTTCGCCGGATATGGGATTGATTCCCACTCTCTTGGGTATGGACAAGGAATGCC
This sequence comes from Asparagus kiusianus, assembly GCA_022839385.1. Lineage (NCBI taxonomy): Eukaryota > Viridiplantae > Streptophyta > Magnoliopsida > Asparagales > Asparagaceae > Asparagus > Asparagus kiusianus. The sequence goes on from BQKN01045460.1 coordinate 14,803, forward strand.
TGTCTTTTTCGTCTCTTGAGCAGAAATCAATGTATTAATTTTGCTCTCGAGATTTTTAATTTTTAGGTTTTCACTTGTGTCTTCGCTAGCATTCTCGTTACCACCCCCGGCATTGATGGGAGGGTTATTGGTATTACGAGCTTCATTTGCACCTGTGTCTTCATCTTCCAGATTGTTCTGGTTATGATGACTTGGTCCGCCTTGTTGGTTCCTCAATGCTTGGATCTGTTGGTCATGTATCTCTTTCATGTTCTGCATGACCATTTGCATTTCGAACCTGAAGCTTTCTTGTTGCTTGGTCATGGCATCTTCTAGCATCTTGACCACTTGCTCCGCGCTTATCATGAATGACTCGCGGGGCTGTCCTTCACTGGACATAGTATTGTCAGACACGACTGCTGAGCCGGCATCTGATTCTTCGTCTCCCGAAGGTACTCTTGTCCGAACCCTACCATATGTCGCGCGAATGATAGCCCCGGATTGTAGACGAGTTACTCGTCGGGGTATTTCCGGAATCGCCTCGGGGTCATCCTGAGCCGATGTTCCTATGCTGGTCATGTTGGTGGTGACCCTTGAACGTTCACCGTTTTCGACCACCGTTCTTTTTCTTCGGAAACGCCTAGACTTTGGCTTTGGCGTTTCAATGCTGAGTCTTTCGAATACTGAAACTCTCTCGGGGACTGCTTTGACACAGTTGCACTCAGACAGTACCGCCCGAATGAGCTTTGAACAAGGGCACTGAGTTTCGAGCCTTAGAGGGCTTCTCTTTCTGGATTTACTCGTACCCCCAGCACGATAGTACAGCTCGTCCGTTTGAAAGTTGGAGCAACCTATCGTGTGTTGGCACGATCTCCCAGGTATAACGTCATCGTCATCAGACGACAACGTTTCCTTCTGAGGAAGAATTGCCTTCTTTGGGCTTTCACGAGTCACACGCCTCGAAACGTGCCTTTGTGGGCGTGAATCTTCAGCGGGCTCCTACACCTCGATGCGCAAAGTTGTGCGCTTGGGTGCCACAATTTTTTCCAAATGTTGAGGGTTGCGACGACCCCCAGCATGCTGAATCGTTTGGGACTTCTTTATTGGTCCCAACCGTTCTTGGACTGATGCTTTGCCTCGTTCCTTGGGAAGTGGACCGAGGCGCTCCAAAACCGACTTCCTCTTCTGGGAAGATCCTGTGGGATCTCCCGGAACAGTTGCGGAAATCACCGGCGATTTGGGTTGATTCGCCGGAGGTTGAACTTTCGGAGGCTGCAGTTGTTGCTCCTTGGTCTGAACTGCCGCTTCAGACTTCGGCCTCCAAACCCTACGAGTTGATGGCGGCTTCTTGACCACCTCCTTTTGTAGCTTCCGACGGGCTTCTTCAGCTTTGGCCCGTGCTTGCGCTGATAATGCGCGGCGTTTGCGGATACACTCCTCCAGCGTCGAACGGTTCCGTTTGACACGGACCCACTCCATGGTTGATGGCTTGGAGGAACCACCCTTCATTTGTTGTTGAGGCTGTTTGCCTCGTTTGCTTCTCAGATCCGCATGGTAGCGGACCCCGTCAACAGATTCCATGGCCTTTGCGAATTGCTTCGCAAGGCGTTGACGCTGCCTTTGGTGGGCTCTCTTAGAGAGAGTCACTACGCCTTCAATGGCGGATTTGACCTGCTTAGAGGCCGGTAGGACTTCACCCGACGCAACTTCGGCGTCGATCGGGGTGAGGTTGTCGTTGGTGGCTTCAACTTCTTCGCACCAACTGAATTTTCTCCTAGAGGAGAACTTCTGGGATTTCTTGGACTTACGTGGGGAGGTTGATCCAGACGAGGACACGTACTCCTCGTACTTCTGCTAGTCGAACTCATACTCGACCTCCTCCACGACCGGGATTGAGATCCGCGGCTGCGACGCTCCGATCTCGGCAGCGAGATCGGTGGCTCCCACTGTGGTCGCCAGATTGTTCGCGGGAAAAACTGATGCTTTCTTCATTGACGATTCCATTGCACTCTTAAAGAACAACTTTTTACGTTACAGAAAGATCCGATCTTTTTATAAGATCCGGTCACAATGAAAATCAAACAAAAAAGAAAAAATTACAACTTTTCTCTTGTTTACCGAACAAATCACGAGCTCCTGTTATCCGGTCACTCGCTTTGTGGGTTGTTTGCCTGCGCC